>JAFIRS010005663.1:0-51874 GCA_018342105.1 Gonioctena quinquepunctata | reverse complement strand
GCACAGAAAATATTCTACAAAACACTAATCCATTCGATCTCTGCGAATATTACGGCAAATTTTGAAATACGGATTTTTTACGGCATTCGTCAAATTTTATTTTTTGGGAGGTTGTTTATCGCTAAATCAAATTGACATAGTTTTCATCTTGTGTGGCAAGACTCAAGATTAACCATTTATCCGATGGTTTTCGAACATAGAAGCGAAACCTCTCAAAGCTCTAACGCACAGCTGTCTCAAATCCTAAAAGTCATGTACAGAAAAAATGGCAACACATTGTGAAACTACTTCGAACGGAGAGTATATGAATTCGAGAAAAATGTTCGGCTTTCTGCTTACGTGCGAGAATTACATTATAGAAAAAATCGAATTAAACGGTTTTCTTCACATAAAGGATTCAATATAAAATTGAACCAGAAAATGGTAGATCTCAGGTGGAAAACAACCACTTTCCTGGCAAATACCACGCCAAACGTTGAATGATATTCACCTGAAAATCCATGCATACTTCCATATAATATCAATGGACATTGAATGCAAATGTTTCTTTCTGATAAGCTCGATTATGTTTAATTTATGTCGTGTTCACCTAACAATCCGCATACCGGTTTCAGGCTTCTTGGCCCTCATCAGTACGGAGTAGTCAACCAGCCAAAGGTCCAAAGAACTCTGGCTGAAGTGAGACACAACGTAAACAAACCATCATCGAGCTTGTAACACCTATAGGTACGCCGGAAAGATAAACTTTAACTGGCGGTACCTAGTGACAAAAGAAACACTCCGAAAATCTCCACTCGATAGGTTTCTAAATAAAGATTCCTTCTCAGTAGGTGGCAAGCCGTCTAGCATATAGTTGAAGATAAGTGCCATGTGAAGTGGAATGAATAGAAAAATCGAGATTAAATGGTTTCTTCACATAAAGGATTCAATATAAATTGAACCAGAAAATGGTAGATCTGAGGTGAAAAACAACTCTTTCCTGGCAATACGCCGAACGTTGAATAATATTCACCTGAAAATCCATGCATACTTCTATATAATATCAATGGACATTGAATGCAAATGTTTCTTTCTGATGAGCTCGATTATGTTCAATTTATGTCGTGTTCACCTAACAATCCGCATACCGGTTTCAGGTTTCTTGGCCCTCATCAGTACGGAGTAGTCAACCAACCAAAGGTCCAAAGAACTCCGGCTGAAGTGAGACACAACGTAAACAAACTACTCCGTACTGATGAGGGCCAAGAAGCCTGAAACCGGTATGCGGATTGTTAGGTGAACACGACATAAATTAAACATAATCGAGCTCATCAGAAAGAAACATTTGGATTCAATGTCCATTGATATTATATGGAAGTATGCATGGATTTTCAGGTGAATATCATTCAACGTTCTGCGTGGTATTTGCCAGGAAAGTAGTTAATTTTCACCTGAGAACTACCATTTTCTTGTTCAATTTTATATTGAATCCTTTATGTGAAGAAAACCGTTTAATTCGATTTTTCTATTCATTCCACTTCACATGGCACTTATCTTTCACTATATGCTAGACGGGCTTAGCACTCCTACTGAGAAGGAATCTTTCATTTAGAAACCTATCGAGGTTGGAGATGTTCGGAGTGTTTCTTTCTGTCACTAGGTACCGCCAGTTAAAGTTTATCTTTACCGGGGTACCTATAGTTGTTACAAGCTCGATGATGGTTTGTTTACGTTGTGTCTCACTTCAGCCAGAGTTCTTTGACCTTTGGCTGTTGACTACTCCGTACTGATGAGGCCAAAGCCTGAAACCGGTATGCGATTGTTAGGTGAACACGCCATAAATTAAACATAATCGAGCTTATCAGAAAGAAACATTTGCATTCAATGTCCATTGATATTATATGGAAGTATGCATGGATTTTCAGGTGAATATCATCCAACGTTCTGCGTGGTATTTGCCAGGAAAGTAGTTGTTTTCACCTGAGATCACATTCTCTGGTTCAATTTTATATTGAATCCTTTATGTGAAGAAAACCGTTTAATTCGATTTTTCTATTCATTCCACTTCACATGGCACTTATCTTTCAATTAAATTATAGTTAAAAAGCTACATGTGATTTCTACATACTTAGGGTTGGATCAGAATCATTTGGAGAACAACACATCTCGATATTTTCTTGGAAATGCTATTTTCTATGGACTAAAAAAATATTCAGGTAAAATACTAACAAGTGTGGAGAAGTGGAAACTTCGACTTGCCTCGGGGAGTGAGTGCATTGAATATTTTTTCCAAAGGTGATTATATTAAATTAGAGACATTGTGTATGTCGTTTTCTTCACTTTGTAGGAGGAAACGTTTTCAAGTCTAAAACTTAAAGGTATCCCTCAACCCTAACCAATAGACTGAGAGCTGGCTACGTAAATCAAAGATGATAAGGTACAAGGAAAATTTTCATATATAAACCATCCTTACTAGTTGAAGAGTGTGTAGCTCTGCAGGCAGAAGTCAGTTCCGGGGCTGAAAGCGGGGGCGGCGATCAAATATTCTTCCTGGCGCTCACATAACTCCGAACACTTGATCATTCATCAAGGCCTGGTAGCCTCGTTGAATAAACGCTTGCTTTCAAAGTGAAAGGACCGAGGTTCGATCACGAAGCTGGGTCACACAATTTTTTTTTTATTTACAATTTCACTCAAATCAACCAAAGAACTTCTACAAGTCAACAAAATGTATAACCTCAGAACATTCACCCTCACAACCCCTCAAGACAGAAACAGCATTTCCACAGAGCATGACTTGATCCACAGCGGCCGAAGACTGCTGAACATTTCTCTGAACCTGGTTTTTCAACGTACCCTTTCCAGGAAATAGCTCTAATTTGTTCAACGAAGTTTTGTGGTTGATTTGTGTGTAATGATTTATAAAAAAAAATGCGTGACCCACCTTGGGATCGAACCCCGGTCCTTTAACATAGAACGCGAGCATTCATTCAACGCGGCTACCAGACCTTGATAAATGTGTTCGGAGTTATGTGAGCGCTAGGCTGTGCTCTGGAAGAATCTCTAATCGCCCGCCCCCGCTTTCAGCCCCGGAACTGACTTCTACCTGCAGAGCTACACACTTGTCAGAAGCTAAGGAAGGTTTCTATGTAAAAATTTTCCTTGTACCTCATCATTTTTATTTTATGTAGCCAGCCTTAGACCATAACTATTGGACCGATATGTATAGCTTTTAGAGTGAACGTGGAATGGCAAACCCTGTTTTTTTGCAGGAGAGTCATTTGTAAAATGAAATTTAAGTGGTGAGGTACGCCCTATTCGGGCTGGTCTGAGAGCTTTCACTCATTTTCATTACTATAAGCAAATACAATTGAAATGAAATGAATGAAAATTTCGTCCCACCAATGATTTATGATTTATTACCTACTTCGCTATCCGGAAACGCCTGCACTAAATATATTATTGGCGACGAGTTGGTTGTTCAGAGTTCAGTGGCCTTTGTTCAAGAGGAGTCCGTCGTTTTTGTCCTTTTGTTTCGCCCACAAATTGTATTGGTGCCATTGGATCAGAGTCACGGCTTTCATAGAGACCATTGAACTGTTTAATCTAAAGAATAAACATCTGTTCAAAGTAAACAAAATTAGTGAACATGTCAAGTTGTCAGTGCTGATAACATTGGGTGGCCTCGAGCTATACAGTATTATAAAGAGTGTGGTGGCACCTAATAAGCCGGAGGAAACTACTTTGGCAGAGGTTGTGAAACTGTTGAAGAACCATTTCGACCCAGAGAAGCTGAAAATTTCAACAATTATGTAGAGAAGTCAAATTAATCACTTGCTGAGTATGTAGTAGAGCTGAAAGAGTTGGCTCGTTCTTGCAACTTCGGAGAATTTACGGGATAGACCTGTATGTGGGCTGCGTTCCGAAAGTATATAAAAGCGCTTACTGTATATAGCAACTAACTGAGTTGGCTGAGTTACAAGTCAAAACGTTTCAGTCAGAATGTGGAGCAAATAAAATACAAAACAACAAGGAGTCAAATGCTGTTAGTGAGCAAAGTGCCAGTAATCCAAATGAAAAAACTAGTAGTGAGGTAGTGTCAAAACCGAAACCATGTTTTCGTTTTCGCAGGATTCACAACATCAGTTCCTCGTGTAGGAAAAGAAGCCACACTTCTACTGTCTGTGAGCAAAAAGGCAAAGTGAATAGTGTCAAGGAACAGTCACTGTCAGAAATGATCATGAAGAAGATGAATTATTGGTACAGATATCTTGTAAGAAATTGAATTCATCTGTTGAAACAGGATGTCTGAAAGGCAGTTTTTGCAAAAAGAGGTTGATAGTGGCAGATCTGTTATTCAAGAAATGCAATTCAAGGAAATGTTTTCAAAATCTCCCAATTACCTGTAGAAGTAGATTTGAGTGTGATAACAGAGTAATAAGGGGAAAGCAGATAAAGTACAATTCAACAAAAATTGTACCATATTGCTTTGTTGGTCAACAAAGTTCAACAAAATTCACACCACTAATTGGCGAGGAAATCTTTTATCTCAAAATAGTTTGGTATCAAATGAAATAATTGTGCCTCAGAGAACAAGTGGAAATGTCTTTCTGTTTTAGTCAAAATGAGGGTTCTTGCATGACATAATAGGTATAGTGTTAGTTAAGAATTGAGAAAGGGTGCGACTTCGATTTTTCGAAAGACATATTCTTTGCCATACGCTTTGAGAGAGTCATAAGAGAAGAAAATCATGTCCTTGGTAAAGTTAAATATTTCAAGTCCAGTGACTCAATGCGATTGGGCCTATCGTGGTTGTTCCCAGAAAGAATGGATATATACTCATTTGTGTAGATTTTAAAGTTAGTTTACAGAAGGTCTTGAAGCCAGATTATTATCCACTACCAAATATTAATGATATATTGTCATTCATGTCAGGTGGTATTTTTTTGTGTGATCTGAATTTATCCGGAGCTTATCAACAATAGTAGTTGACCAATAGTGTCGAAAGCATTCAACGATCAATACTCATATTGGATTGTACAAATTCATCAGGTTAACGTACGGAATAACTAGTCTGTTTCAGTTGATGATAGATAAAATTCTAAATAATTTGAGTGATGTAGTATATTATTTAGATGACGTATTGATCGAAGGAGAAAGTATAGAATCATGTAAAAAAAGAGGGGAGTGTAAACTGAGGGAAAGTCTTCAGTTCGTTTATTAGTTGAAGATGAAAATATTACAAACCGAGTTGAAAATACGTTGTCGATGTCTCAGAAGTTGAGTAATTTTCTATTTACATACCGTAACACCCCCAGATCTGTTACTGTATTGACAGCTACTGAGATGATCTTCAAAAGTAAACCAAGTTACAGTACATTGTGACTCCTTCAACTATGTAACCCCCACTTGTCGCAGAGGAACCTGAGTCTAACTTGAGCACTGATGATGTTTTTGAAATGCTTTCTGAACTTAATCCTACCAGTGTTCGTACTAATAAACAACATATACTTCCAGATCTTCGAGTGGAGAAGGGTGTTATGTTTTTAAGATATTTTATCAAAACGCCACAGCACACTGTCATTGATATTCCTGTCAACTGTAAGTTATGGGACGGGGTCTGTTCTGTAATTTCTCACTGAAACCAGCACTTCACTACCGTTCGTTCATACATCTATAATTATTAGTGAAGTGCGATTGTATCATTATTTCCGAACTTTATACATATTACAATGAAGACATATTTTTTCTAGATTTTGAAAGAAGAGTAAACCAGTATCTAAAGGTATTCTTTATTTTATTACCTCATCCTCCGTTCCACATTTAGGTGTACATAACTGGTTCTGTATTTTCACAGAATTCAATTGATAAACAAATTGTTCACTGATTAAACCAAGAAAATATATGAAAAAAAAAAGAAATAAGTCCTAATATTTTATTTTCCAAATTATCAGAAACAAAAGAGAATAATTTTTTGTAAATCAATTCTGCAGAAGAAATGTGTAACAGTTTTTTTGTTCGATTTTTGATTTTGGTACTCAAATTATTTATAACTATAGAATATTAACAATTCTAGAAATCATTATCTTTTAATATCTGTAACAGAAAGGTCGAACCATTTTTCTTTTCGATTTTGTTACTAAAATTATTTATAACTAATGATTTAAGAAAATTCTAGATATCTCAATATCATAATCCCATTGAGTATGCATCTAAGAAGTTCTCCACGAAGCCACGGGTACCATGTTATGTTGTCGGTATCACGGCAGTACAGAACCGTTGCGCTCGCGGCCCGGGCTCAATTTTCAATATTAAATTACCTTTATAAATGATTGAGATAGAGTTCCAGGAGTAGCGCCGTTTTATTGAAAATTACTTCTTTGAGAAGCCTCTTTCAACTTAACGTTACCTAGTTTGGTTTAGAATCATCTGCAAAAAATTCAACCCAAATATCTTTATTTGTTTATAATTTTTGGAATTGTTTACCTACGAATATGATTTTATTGCACATTTGTCTAGTCGTTATCCCTAATCGACCACATGTTTTTCCCTACTAATTCCTAACAGTTTTTTGTTAATTAGCCTACGCTAGGAAACAGTCATTTCCGCAAAATGAAAAAAATTCTAAAATGGAAACACAAGTACATTTCATGTTACAATTTTCAATAATTCACATCTACACCTAAAGAAGAAAATATGAATATCGGGCGATGCTGAAGATACATGGAGTCTGGGCCACACTGGCTCCATTTCAGGAATGAGAAACCAAGGTATGGACAGTTTCAAGAATTTTTTTATTTTTAATGTTCACTCACACTGGTGACAAGCATATACCCATTTTGTGCCTAATCCAGGCCGCCGATATGGCTAAAATACCAGTTTCATTTTGAGTTTTTTGGAATATCTTGAGAATATGCATGACCATCAGAATAACATTATCTACAAAAAAAACCTTTCATAATAACCTTGAGAATGAGTACCCAAAAATATAAATGAATGATGACTGTTCATGGAAATGTAACGAAGTTACTATTTTTCAGTTATGCTCGACAACCAAAAGCTCCATGTTGAGTCTAAATGCCTAGCTCCGTTAATAATAAGTCTGAAAAAACCATTCAGGTTCCTAATGAATTCGTGGATTGAACCTAACCCGATAAGCAAGATAGACTCCCTCCGAAACCATTACATAATAGGTCACGCCGAACGCCGCGAGCAGAGTAGCGCCCTACAGCAGAGCATAGCTAGTATGAACATATAAGGAATCGTAGAAGTTTTAACTGCACCGGTTTGATCGGGAGAGTTCCTCGCCAGCAGCCCGAAAAAGCAGATCGTTTGGTTCAGAGCGCCCACTTTCACTGACCTCATCCGGCCTACATAGGAGAGAGAGCGAAATAGCCAAATGCACAATTTATAAAATTTCGAGAAGGCAAGTTGTGTGAAAGCAGAGAAGCCGACCTGTCGTGTGCCATCGGAGACGAGTACCGCCAAACCTGAAAGCGATACACTAGAGGGAAAATCTTACAAGGTGGTAAATATAATATTCAAAGTATAATTTGTATGAAATTTTGTGAAGTCCCTTGGAGCGGTTCGTGCATGAACTCCAGGTACTCGGTAGAGAGGGATCAGTAAAGAGGAAGAAACCGACTAGAACTCATTTCAGAACGCAATCGAAGAGATAGTATCTCATCGAGACCGGCCCGAGAAGTCACGCGCGTGACAACCTGAGCCCAGTAGTGAACCAGTGTTGCCGAATTTGTGGAAAATAACAGGTGAGCATAAATATTTGTGAAAGTTAGTCGAAGGTGTATCGAGTGCGGGAATTTTGTGATTGCTCTGAGGCAGTAGGCATTTCATGTTCCATCCAACTAGATTTCCTGTAGGTTAGCTTGACAGAGGATTGAACCAGCGTTACCTCTGACGCGTAGACGTCTTTTATAGTTTCGCCAACTAGAACCCTGTAGGCTAGATCAGGAGAGGGGAACATCAGCGATACCTCTGGGGCGTAGACGTCTTTCATAGTCTCGCCAGTTAGAACCCTGTAGGCTAGATCAGGAGAGAGTAACATCCGCAATACTTCTGCGGCATAGACGTCTTCTTTAGTCCCACCAGATTGAACATCTGTAGGTTAGGTTGATAAAGGATAAAATACGCTTCGAATCTGCGGCGTAGACGTTTTTTTATAGTCTTGCCAGATTTAATCCCTGTAGTCAAGGCGTAATAGAAAAGCACAATGAAACAAGACAGCTTTGAAAGAGTAAAGTCCAGCTCACATGAGACTGTCAACCGGACGCGTAGCTGTGGCCGTCCGTGAAGTTTGTTTTGAATGACCGCTTTCATGCGCTTTTATCACTGCTGCTTTTGCGTGTCGCTTTTGAATTCTTTACTGCCCTTCCCGCATGAGTTTATTAGTTGCTACAGTAACACTTACCACGCTTGCTTTAAATCCCCCCCTCATTCATCGCTTATATAGTAAGGTGCTTGCCAGTTGTTCATTTTTTTGTTGAAGCTTGAGACTGCCGTCAGCCGCCCTGCAAGTATTTATTTTGTTGAGTATAATGGAACGATTTATCCTGTTTTGAGAATGAAGTGTTTTTATTTACAATTTTGAATGGAATCATCTAGTGTGCAGTTCACACCCAGGTATTCAGCGCAGTCAAGGGCAAGTTAACTCCGCCCTTTGGCACCTTTTCCAATTTAGGAAAAAGAAAAAAAAAAGTTTATCTTTTTTTAAAACTTTTAACGGGTGTGGTTCCAGAAACCCAGTAAAACTTATATCTAAAATAACATTTTTACGCTACTTTCAAT
Source organism: Gonioctena quinquepunctata (assembly GCA_018342105.1). Classification (NCBI taxonomy): domain Eukaryota; kingdom Metazoa; phylum Arthropoda; class Insecta; order Coleoptera; family Chrysomelidae; genus Gonioctena; species Gonioctena quinquepunctata. The sequence goes on along the minus strand of JAFIRS010005663.1, from coordinate 43,090 downwards.
GTTTCATAAACGAAAAACAATATGATTCTTGTCATAATAAGAATACAGAGTGAAAGACAAAAAAAATAGACAACACCAAAAACAACAATGAAAAAAATAACCAGGTTCACACAACAAAATCTCCCGCAATTGAGCAAAAAAATAGTACATGGAAGAATAAATGTATATGTACAGCCGAGACCCGCCAGGTGCTTAACCCCCTGATAGCCGAACCCTTAATTCGGTTAGGTCCACCTGTTACACTGGTACGAAACATCGGCTAGTATATATATACAGGGTGTTACCAAATAAGTGCAAAAGTTTTTGGGCTATGATCCCTTGTAAAAAATTAAAGAGGATCTTTCATGTTAACAAAAGCTCTAAGGCGCTTGCTGAAGAGTTGAAGAAGGAATGACATTTTGTGGGCATCTTCTACCAATAAAAAGGCTACCTATGGATATTTTCTTTAATTTTGTTGTGATTTTTCAAAGGGGTGAAACATGCAACCCCTAAGCCATTTTTTACCAGAACTTTTTACCGAAACAAAATTTCTCAATTGAAAAATATGTTTTGAAAAGGACGATTCATTGAAAAACTTTTTCAACCTCTGTGTTGTGTCCGTAAAGGCAATAGTTTCCTAATAAAAAAATGAAATAAAAGATTGTGCATGAACGGATCTTCTGTAAATGGAATCGAAAAAATCTAGGAGGTGGCTGTTACATTTTGTGCATAGAGCCGTCTAGCTTCCAAATGATTTCCATTGGCACGACCATACATAAGATGTATATCGGCCATTTCAGCGTTAGTCAGATTATTCTTTAATTTTAGAATTTAATTTAGTTTCTTTAAATTCAAGAAATTTCAATTGTTCATATTTTTTTTTTTTTATGTTCTGGTTCCACGAAAAGGGATATCCTGTTATGTTCAGAGAACATCGTGGAAACCAAGGGAAAGAAGGTAGGAGTTGGTGTTCTTCTTGAATTTCTGGAGGTTGTATGCCTCGGGGAACACCTCCCTAGGCAATGAGTTCCAAAGCCTCGCTGTTTGTTGGATGAACGAGTCTTTGGAAAGTGATGTTCTGCAGGTCTCCAAAGTGACCACGAAGGGGTGTGATGACTGAACTTGACGGGTTAATCTCGAAGAGACTGCCAAAGCAGGAACGATTGTTGATATTTCAGAAGAGCATCGCCCATGAAAATATCTATAAAATAGAGACAAATCGCCAACTTTTCTACGGTGTTCCAGACAAGTGAGCGAGTTTGTAAGCGAGGCATCACCGACGAGACGAATTGCCCTTTTTTGGACAGAATCCAATAGCCTCAGGATATGTTTAGGTGCCGCGCTCCAAATATGGGAACAGTATTCCAGGACAGGTCGGATCTGTGCCTTATAGATCATAAGCAGCTGAGTGGAGGTGAAATAGCTCTTGGCACGAAACAAAAAACCAAGTTTTTGGGATGCACTTTTGGCAATGGACCTCACGTGATTTTCCCAGGAAAGGTTATTGCTGGTAGTAATACCAAGCATCGATATGGATGACTTCAGTGGTATGGTTACTCCTGACAAAGTTATGTTAGGCACAGTGAGATCGGCTTTTCTAGAGGAAAGACATGCTTGTGTTTTGTTTGCATTGAATTCTACCAAGTTATTAGATCCCCACTCGAGAATTGTTGCTAAGTCCATATTTATATTATTAACATTTCTTCCTCGTTCATTTCTGGTTTCACGGGCTGATATAGGGGCCCTGGAAGAGAAAGCGGTATGGAGGGTACTATCATCGGCAAAGCTGTGTACTGGACATGAAGTTGCTTTCAACAGGTCGTTGATGTGAAGTAGAAATAGTGTTGGTGCGAGAATAGATCCTTGCGGAACACCAGCATTTATGAGTAGAGTGTCAGATGAAACTCCATCGACCACTACATGGAGAGACCTGTTTGAGAGAAAACTAGCAAGCAGAGAACACAGCTGAGGGGGCAAGCCATAAGACGGAAGCTTGGCGAGGAGTCCCTGGTGCCAAACTCGATCAAACGCCTTGGAGATATCTAATGCCACAGCTAAAGTTTCTCCATACTTTTCAATAGATAGCTGCCATATATGTGAGACGTAAGCGAGCAGGTCACCAGTTGATCTCTGATGGCGGAAGCCATATTGCCTATCGTTGACAATTCCTGAGTCTTCCAGATATTTCATGAGCTCGATGTTGATGGCTTTTTCCATTACCTTTGAAATAATAGATATCAGTGCGATAGATCTGTAGTTGCTAGGTAGGGCCTTTTTGCCTTTTTTAGGGACTTGCTGTACTCTTGCAATTCTCCAATTGGACGGAAATACCCCCAAATTGTAAGAGTGGTTGAACAACTTGCAAAGAACAGGTGTTAGTTCGGGGGCACATTTCTTGAGAACAATCGGCGGGATTCCGTCAGATCCACAGGCTTTGTTGGTGTTGAGACCCAGCAAAATCTTTCTGATAGTACGTTGGCGAAAGGTGATCTCGGGCATGTGACTGTCAATAGGTGTAATGTTCGGGGGTTGTTTTCCCGATGAATCCAGAGTGGAATTTCCAGCAAATAGGTGCGCAAAGATATTGGCTCTTTCCTGGGCAGTCGTTGCTAGTGTTCTATCTCCTTTGGTTAGAGGAGGAAATGAGCTGGAAGTGAAGTTTCTTTCCACAGCTTTGGCGAAAGACCAAAATGAACGGGATCCGTTGGGACATTCAGCAAGTTTTGATCTTATTTTGGCATTGTGGGCATCTTTTGAGCATTCTATTGTCTCTTTGCATATGCCTCTAGCCTCGACATATGCTGCTCTGGTCTCAGGGCCCGGATTTTTTAGCCATCGATGGTATGCTGCCTGTTTGGAAGCCACAGCTCTAGAGCAGTTTCTGTTAAACCACGTCTTATCGGATTATGTTCTCCTTTCGGTATTCGGTATGTAAGTTTGCATCCCCAACATGATGATTTCAGAAATTGTCTCAGCACATCGTGTTGGATCTACTGAAGAGAAACAAACTCTCTTCCATGGAAACGCTGAGAAAAACATACGAAGACCTTCCCAGTCGGCCGAATTGTAATGCCACATGAGACGGGGTGGTATTGTGCAGCTCGATGGTAAATGGAAAGAGCATGTTGTGGAGATGAGGGTGTGATCAGAGTTTCCAAGTGGGGCACAAACTTTTATTCTATACGGGTCAGGATTGGTGGTGAGGAAAAGATCTAGTGTATTGGCAGACTGGTTGTTGGCATCAGGGATGCGGGTTGGTAGCTCGACCAGTTGTTCTTGACCATGAGTGATGGCGAAGGCCTCGGCTTGACGACCCGCATCATCTGTTTTGTTAGATAATTTGAGCCAGGCAGCGTTATGTACATTAAAGTCTCCCATGATTATGGTTCCAGCTGTTGGATGGTTCTCCTGAATGTAGTCCAGTTTGAGTGATAAAAACTCAAAGAGGTCGTTATATGAAGGTTCATTAGGTGATAGGTAAAGGCAGCAGAGGATCTTAGTCAGTTTGGTATCAGATAGTTCGAACCACATCACATCAAAGTCTTTCGGTTCCAAACTCTCTTCACGCTGGCATGAAAGGTTAGCCTTAGGGTAGAGGCAGACTCCACCTTTGAACCTGAATCGAGAATGGAGTTCGTAACCAGGACAAAGCATATGGACCTTGTTGGTGGACGAGTTTACTTGTGTTTCTGTTAGAGCCAGAATATCCGGTTTTTTCGTCTGTAGGTGATGGTGAACGTCATTGATGTTCTTGTTGAGTCCGCGGATGTTGCAAAAATTAATCTTTTATGTTGAGTCCCCTCGAGTACCTCTCGCCGGAAATCCGAATGGAGAGGTATTTTGCCGATGTTTTACTCTAGGAGACTTATCATTATACTATTAGGATGCACCTGAAAATGAAGGAGGTCGGAAAAGGAAGAGGAGACGAAATATCGACCGAACACTGAAACATGGAATGATCCATTTCACAGCACACAAAGTCGATATGGTGGTATTTCACCGGGCGATGAGACTATCTTCCACCCACGGTTATCCTTTTAGTCGCCTCTTACGACAGGCAGGATTTACCATGGGGCTATTATAAAGCCGACCCCATACAGCTAATATATTGAAGATTCAAAAGACACAATTGAACTTTCAATTACCACATATAAATCAAAGCGACTAAACAGCCATCTACTAGATTTTTTCGATTTTGAAATACTAAGATTGAAGTCACAAGTTGTGCAAACAAAACGTGACAGCCACCTACTAGATTTTTTCGATTCCATTTACAGAAGATCCGTTCATGCACAATGGTTGTATTTTATTTTATTCATAGGGAAACTATCACTTATACTATACGCACACAACACATGAGTTAGAAAGGTTCTGCAATGAATCGTTATTCTCAATACATATTTTTGGATTGGGAAATTTTGTTTCGTTAAAAAGTTCTGGTAAAAATGGAAAATGGAATAGGGGCTGCATGTTTCCCTCCTTTGAATAATCACAACAAAATTGAAAAAATATTCATAGGTAACCTTTTTATTGGTAGAACATGTCCACCAAATTCCATTCATTCAACTCCCCAGCAATTTTTGGAAGCGTGTACCTTTTCAAGGAAAAGCAAAACTTTTGAAAGACCCCCTTTGATTTTCTATAAGGAATGACCCCCTGAAAACTTCCGGACTCATTTGGGTAACACCCTATATATATATATATATATATATATATATATATATATATATATAATAGTTACATCTTTCTTAGGTTTTTGGATTCTTGAAAAATTAGGTCGTTTTTTTTTAATTTATATATTTTGAACGAGACGTTTCGCTCCATGTTGCGAGCTTTTTAAATTTTTTTAGTCATATAATTAAATTGATTGTTTGGTAATCTGCAAGGGAATACATTGTTGATATGATATTTGATTAATTATAACCTGCAAGTACGTACCATGCCAAACATTTTATTAAAACAATACATTTTCTACCGCCTAATGATTGTGTGGTAGTGTTTTGGTTCTTTTGTATCGGCAGTGGTGTTAATAAATGACTTGGTTAATTTTTCCTGTGGTTTTGTTATTTATTTTTGAGTCCTTCGATGGATGTATAATTATACCCAATATGGCGAGTGGATATTCTATGTATGTGTGAAATGTATATATATATATATATAAATATATATATATATATATATATATATATATATATATATATATATATATATATATATATATAAATGCATGGAGGGAAAACAACTATTATTCTGAATAGATACCATCCTTGTGATTCTTTCAGTGGCGGTGGAGGCTGAAATGGTGCTGACAACCGCATTCGGGGCATGCTACGTGTTATCCAGGTCTTGGGCAGAGGCAGCGGGGGTATGCTGGATCGTCTTGTTTCGGGCGAAGTCAGGTCCTCTTCCTTCTGAAGTTTTGGGAGCTCGCATGTGCATTCCCTGGAGAGAATATCTTTCAGCCCGCATCTCGAGCAGAAGAGAAGGGGTCGCTTACACACACTGCCCGAGTGTCCTGGTTGGCCGCAATGCCAATAGAGCTGCTGTCCGACCAGCAGGTAGTCGGGGGTAATTTTGTTCCTTCTGGGACTCTCTCCTTCGGGCTATTTGCTCTTCGTGGCGACCGGCGGTTCCAGAGGTCCAGAACTCCACGTGATACGGACTGTCCTCAGGATTTCCTAGGAAGTACGGGTGGATCGGTGAGTTGGACCGGGTGGTTTCCAAAGACATATTGCTACAGAAATAAACTCCAGCGGGCAAGGCGTCCTCCAGGGCTCTTGATGGAATGTAGCCAGCGGAAAAACTGGTGATGGTGTGGAGTGGTATCCCTCCAAGTAAGGGCGTAGCTTATCGATCCCCCATACGATCGCTAGGCGTTCCTTTTTGGTCACGGAAAAGGCTTCCTCTGCGGAGGTTGAGGATCGGCTAGCATAGGCTATGACGTGTTCGTTATCATCCGTGGCTTGGGTCAGGACTACTCCTGAGCCTTGGTTCAAAGTGTCGGCCCGGCGTAGTTTGTCCAAGATGGCATTAGTGGAGGGCTACGGGTGAGCATACTTCATGAGACTCGGTTGACTTTCTGAAAGTCGATGCAAATCTACGGTTTGCCATTCTTCTTTCTCACGATGACTAAGGTGAGCTCTACGTATTGTCATAGAGCTTCATGATGTTCTCCTGTAACATCCTAACAACTCCAATCTCCATCACTTCCTGCATTCTAGGGTTCTGAAGTCGGTACCGCTGTTTCATCGGCTCTGGATTTAGGAGACGGATCCAATGTTCCACCAACGGTGTAACCTCATGAATCACCCCTAATGACGGCAATTCTTCCTGCAGGAAGTTTACAGACGGATTTCTTCGTCTCTAGTAAGCGTCAGGGGCGGCCTTGGCTCAGTAATTCCAATGGGAATGCATGGTACGGGCCGTGCTTCCATTGCAATGAGTTGGGGGTTGGTTCATTACCCAGATTTGCCCACTTCCTAGGTCGAGTCCAAACTGTCTCTTGCGAAGTATGTCCATTCCTAGGATAATCGAACGACAATCCACTCAGTTATCCAAAAGACTCTTCAAAACGGTGTTCTCCAAATCGGATCTCCACATGATACGTTGGCCAGGCGGGCAGAACTCGTAGCAGTTGGAATTGACGGTACTCCTAGCAGATTCCGTTGCCTGACTATCCTGTCGCCAACATAGGAGATTACGGAGCTTGTGTCAATCAGTGCTTCAGTGTTTTCCGGGCGTGGGCAAGGGCAATCGCGGGACATCACTTCCTCTAGAGCAAAATATTCTGGGAGCTGATTGGCATTGGCTCTTGAAATGCTCTGTCTGCCCGCATTGCCAACATTCTCGGTTTACTTCGATAGGGCAGTGGTTGACTGGGCTGCTCTGCACCGCGGCCAGCTGACTAACTGGTGGCTTTTCAGTTGGCTACCTGGGCTTGTTACTGCTGGTGGAACCGATGGTGTTTGGTACGGTGCCATAAGTGGGGTTGAGGCTCCTCACTGAGTTTGTTCGGACTCGGCTAATATTTTCTGGCAGCTTTGGCGAACCCCTGGACGTCGTTGAAGTCCGTCCTCCAGATTTCAGGCCAGCATTATAGGTGGAGGTTGCGGTATAGCCAGCTCAATTCCTGATCTGGCGAAATTCCACAATGGCGATGAATCAGGATCTGCAGGTCTGTGATGTAGGCTGCCGCACTCGATGTGTCCTTCTACTGCCTCGGGCGCCACCTTCAGTCTCAGTGAAAAAAATTAAAACACTCCAGGGGTCATTATAGTATTGACTAATGTTACGCGGCCAGAAGGGAAGACTTTACTTGCCCTTGACTGGGCTGAATACTTGAGTGTGAACTGCACACTAGATGATTCTATTCGAATTTGTAAATCAAAACACTCCATTCTCAGAACAGAATAAATCGTTTAATTATACTTACCAGAATAAATACATGCAGGGCGACTGACGGCAGCCTCGAAATATTACAAAAAATTAAACAACTGGCAAACAACCTATACTATGTAAGCGGCAAAGGAAGGGGAACATTTGAAAGCAAACGTTGTAAGTGTTACTGAGCCACCAAACAGCTCACGCGGGTAGGGGAAAAGTCTCGGTGGCAGTAAACTAATCAAGAGCGGTAGGCAAAGGCGACAGTGATCAAAGCATGAAAGCAGTTATTCAAAGTAAACTCAACGGACTGACACAGTTACGCGTCTGGTTGACAGTCCTTGGTTCCTCGTATGAGCGGAGCTTCATTCCACTCTTTCAAAGCTGTTTTATTCCATAGCGCTTTCCTATTACGCCTCACCTACAGGGATTCTATCTGGCAAGACTATAAAAAACTTCGACGCCGCAGAGGTAACGTGGATGTTATCCTCTATTAACCCAACCCACAGTGGTTCAATCTGGCCGGACTATGAAAGACGTTCACACCTCAGAGATAACGATGATGTTTCCTTCTCTTAATCCGACTTACAACGGTTCTAACTAGCAAGACTATAAAAGACGTCTACGCATTAGAGGCAACGCCGATGTTCTCTTCCACTGATCTAGCCTACAGGGATTCTATTTGGCTGGACTATAAAAAATGTATACGCCACAGAGGTATAGCGGATGGTACTCTCTACCATTCTGACCTACGGGGTTCTAACTAGCGAGACTATCAAAGATGTCTGCGCCTCAGAGGTGGCGCTGATGTTCTCCTCCTCTGATCTGACCTACAGGGGTTCTAACTGGCCAAACTTCAGAGGACTTCTACGCCTCAGAGGTAATGCTGATGTTCCCCTCCCTGATCTTGCCTACAGGGATTCTATCTGGCGAGACATAAAAAATGTCTACGCCGCAGTGGTACCGAGAATAATACTTCCTACTAATCTGACCCACGGGGTTCTAACTGGCGATACTATAAAATACGTATACACCTCAGAAGTAACGCTGATGTTCCCCTCTCCTGATCCAGCCTACATGGATTCTACCTGGCGAGACTATAAAAAACGTCTAGGTCGCAGAGGTAACGCTTATCTTACTCTCTACTAATTGAACCTACGGAGTTCTAACTGGTGAGAAAATAGAAAACGTCTACGCCTCAGAGGTAACGCTGATGTTATCCTCTGTCAAGCTAACCCACAGAAAATCTAGTTGGATGAAACATGAAATGCCTACTACCCCAGAGCAATCACAAGATTTTCGCACACGGTACACCTTCGACTATCTGTCACACATATTTATGCTCACCGGTTATTTTCCACAAATTCGGCAACACTGTTTCACTACTAGGCTCTGGTTGTCGCGCGCGTGACTTCTCGGGCTGGTCTCGGTGAGATACTATCCCTCCGAATGCATTCCGAAATGGGTCCTGGTCGGGTTTCTCCTCTTTACCGATCCCTCTCCACTGAGTAGCTGGCGTTCTTGCGCGAACCGCTTCCAGGGACTTGCCAAATTTTCATAGAAATTATACTTTGAATATTGTATCACACATGTCAAGGTTTTCCTCTGACGGATCGGTTTCAGTTTCGGCGGTACTCGCCTCCGATGGCACACGACATGTCGACTTCTCTGCTTCCACACAACTTGCCTGTTCACTAGCTGGATCACGACTAACATTTTATTAATGGCTGTTTTGCTGTCTCTCCTATGACGTTGACCAGATGACGTCAATGGCAGTGGGCGCTCTGAACCGAACGATCTGCTTTCTCGGGCTCTTGTTCGAACCGGTGCAGTTTAGATTACTCCGATTCGTAATATTTTCATACTCGCTATGCTTTGCTATAACGCGGTACTTTGATCGCTGCGTCCGGTGTGACCTATTATGTAATGGTTTAGGAGGGAGTCCATCTTGCTTATCGGGTTAGGTTTACTTCACGGATTTATCGCGAACTTTAGTGGTTTTTTCAGACCTATTATCAACGGAGTTATGTATTCAGTATTTACTACATGGAACGCGTTATTTTTTCTGATCAAAACCTATAATGTATCATTCCCGGTACTATGGTGTGACTAGTGTCGCGAAATCAATATTTCCACCCTATCCAGCAGATTTTTTTTTAAATCAATTACTCAAATCGTTGGAATGAATCATTCAATAATAATATTAGGTTGAACAACTCCCCTGTGAAAAAAAATCAATTTTGATTTTATGAAAACCACTATATAATGGACGCATAATTGCGCTTCTGGAGGAACCAGTAACTGATTTTTGAACCAATAAAAAAAGATTTGTATGAACCTGAGATACGAACCCCGATTCATTATGATTTCTGGTGCTCAGGGGTGCCTGCAGAAAAAGCATTGTGAAAAGTGGTTTATGATATAGCTACTCATATTCAGGGCTAAACTTCCTCATAGGTTAGCCGTTTGAAATCTTGGCTTACAATTTCAGAGTCACTTTGTTATAGACCAACATGTACATCATCTAAATAACAACTATTTCACACACAATGCCAGTTCTATATGTGGATGATCTCAACCAGTTCATGAAACGTTTCAAGAAAAATATTATCCCTATATTATTAATTGTAAAGTACAGTGTAATTACTGAAATATTTCAGTGTTTTCAATATATTGAATATTCTTCATTGGAATAAATTATATGAAAACATTTTTATATATTTCCAGATTTATAATATACAGGGTGTTAGTGAATAAGTGCGACAAACTACAGGGGGTGATTCTGCATGAAAAAATAATGACAATTCGCTATATAACTTTTGTGTGCAAATGCTTCGTTTTCCGAGAAGTTTTTCTCACAAACTGACTATTTATTTATTGCTCTGAAACCGGTCAAGATATGCAGATGGAATTCTCTGAGTTTCAAGAAGTAGTTATTGCGCACTTTTGACATGCAATTAAGAATTTTATGTTCATTATTGGCGCGCATACGAGTAACGATTTCAATTTTTTAAAGAAAAAAATGGTACGCCACTGAGATATTTCAAATAAAAAATCACCTTTAAATTCCCCCTTCAATTTGTGGGAAAAAATTACTCCTGCCTTTTTTTCGCCTATGGATCGCCGTTTTTATGCAAATAAATAGAACATCTTGACTTGTATTCGTCATTACTTTGATACATTATCTGGTAGCGATGCTAGTAGGCTACTGTCAACATTCTGTTGAATACGAATGTTTCAACAAAATGTCAGATTAGCGTTTCTTCATTTTCGAGCTTTCAGTTTGGTATAACATTAATGATAATAAGTAATTAATTTTTCTTTTATCGAAAAGAATGGAAAATTATTCAAATGCGGAATTGTCAGACATGCATTTTGTCTATGGTCGAAGTAATGGAAATGGTCGGTAAGCTCGAAGATTGTATGCTGAGTTGTATCCAGGACGTAGGGTACCCTATCACACAATATTTGCTCGTCTTCACCAACGTTTGCGCGAAAATGGTACATTCAAGAAACAAACGGCTGACTGCGAGCGCCCTCGAGAAGTACGAACTGGGCAACTAGAAGAAACAGTTCTCGAGTTAATTGCGGAGTCACCTGAAACAAGTACTCGAGAAATTGCCAACATACTGAATGTGAGCAACTTCTCTGTATTCAAAATTCATAAAGAACAGCAGTTGTATCCGTTTCATATTCAACGTGTGTAAGCTCTACTACCTAGAGACTTTTTTCCGCGCCTAGTTTTTTGCCATTGGATTCTCAATCAAATCGCTCAAATTCCTAATTTTTCAAATGGGGTTTTGTTTACTGATGAGGCTAATTTTGGACGACAGTGTATACGAAATTTCCATAACAATCACCTCTGGGCTGAGGAAAATCCACATGGAATCATTTTCAGCATCAGTTTTCAGTAAATATATGGCTTGGGGTACTTGATGATCATTTAATCGGTCCATATTGCCTCCCAGAACGACTAACAGGCGACTCTCACCTTAATTTCCTCCTTGAAGAAATTCCTCTACAGCTGAGACAACATGTTCATGCATGTTGGTGCACAAGTCCATTTGAGCATTATTGTACGTAATCACTTAGATCCAGTATATCCAAATCCTTGGATAGGTAGGGGAGGTACGGAACATTGGCCTGCTCGATCTCCGGATTCAAATCCTCCAGATTTTTGCATTTGGGGTTTTCTTAAGTCACTAGTTTATTCCACTCCCTTCGAAGAGTTGAATCTTGTATCACGTCTGAGAAAGTTCATTTTGAACATTTGTTGTAGCTTTGCGCCTATTTACTCATAAGTGTTATTTTCTGTTATTGTTCTGGTATGTTAGTTCTTGATGATGTATTGAAGAAATGAAATATACGCGTTGAGATATTTAATTTTTTCGGATAAAAAAGGCGCCCCATACGAATAAAAGGCAGGAGATATTTTTTGTCACAGATTGAACAAGGAATTTAAAATTGATTTTTATTTGAAATATCTCAGTGGCGTACTATGAAAAGAATGAGATCATCACCTGTATGCGCGCCAATGATGAACATAAAATTCTAAATTGCATGTCAAAAAATGCGCAGTGACTACCTCTTGAATCTCACCAAATTGTATTTGCATATTTCGACCGGTTTCAGAGCAATAAATAAATAGTCAGTTTTTAAGAAAAACTTCAACATCTCGGAAAACGAAGCATTTGCGGACGAAAGTTATATTGCAAACTGTCATTATTTTCTCATGCAGAATCACCCCCTGGAGTTTGTCGCACTTATTCACTAACACTCTGTATGTCTATAGTATATACAGGGTGTTTCAAAATTCAGTATCAAGATTCCAGGGGCCTATTTTTCAGGTCAAAATATGACTTTTTTTCCATAAACATGTGTCCACAAACGCTCCTTTACCGATCTACGATATAAAGATCAAATTTGAAACATAGGTTACGTTTTAGGGTTTATATCATCCAGACTGCCGAGTGATTGTGAGAATCTACAGGGAGATATTTTTCCAGGGGTCAATCCATTTTTCGCCCTATAAACTTTTTTGTAGTGCGCCGCTGGAAGATTCTAACATATGTAATCAATTTTTGTTTTTCGTTTATATATTTTTTTGTCTTCTGTAATTTTTACGCATCTGCGATCATTATCGAGAAAAAAAGGAAAATCATTTTCAACGAAAGAGGGAACCTATTATCACAATGAGAACAAAAAGCGCTACTTATTTGATTTGTGATCTAAATTACAAATTTCCTCAAACATTACCCAAAAAATGAGAAACCTAAAGAACCTTGAATTTTTTTAGGAAGTGCTGAAATGCTCTCCTCCTTTTGCGATACAACCTTCCACTCTTCTTCTCATAGACTGCCGTACGCGTACTGAAATTCCGAGAGTGTTTCTTACGGTGTGGAAGGCATCCATACTTCGTTCAGTAAGAACTTCGATGGAAGGCACTGATTCCGCACCATAAACTAGGCCCTTTACATGTCCCCATGAATTGGACCTGTTCTGCTAATGCACCGACTGCGCAACACTGTATCTGAATAATCGCGGACGATGACTCGAAAATGAGGAGAGCCCATCGTGCATGAGCCACATTTGTTGACGAACTCGTGTAGGCACGTTCTCTAATAATGCAGGCAATTCGTTCTGTAGGGAGTTTAAATATAAGGCATCATTCAAAATCAATTGAAAATAAGTATCTCCTACTATTCCTGCCCATATGTTTACGCTGTACTGTTTCTGGGGTCAGGATTGTCTGATCATGTGTGGATTTTCCTAGGGCCCAAATATGAACGTTGTGGTAATTCACTACTCCGTCGCGTGTAATGTGAGCTTTGTTGGTAAAAAGGTTACGAGATAAAAATGCAGGATCCCTAGTATAGTTGTGCAGTATTCATCGGGAGAACTGCAAGTGCCGTGGAAAATCTCGCGGAAGCAAACCTTGGACGCGCTGGATATGATATGGGTATAGCATGTTTCCGTGTAAAACCCTCCAGACAGTTGAATGGGAAATATCCAAATCCCGTGCTATTTATCGAGTACTCATACCAGGATTTTCGTCGATAACATTTAAATCTCTTCATCTCTTACTGGGTTGCGTACTTGTCGCGGTCTGCCAGCATCGTGCCTTGGAGTCTGAAATCTGCCGTATTCCCGAATTTATAAAAGTTCCATAGTTGGGAAGCCGAGGATCAGGAAATCTTAGAGCGTACAACCTCTGAGCTTCAAGTCCGTAACCAGTAGCCAGGCCATAAACAAAATGGATGTTAGCCAGATGTTCAAATGAATATGGTTCATTTTCCATTTTAATGTTAAACAAATACACGATGAGACATCCACCAACTTTCAAATAATGTCACATGTTTCAAAACAAACCTAAACGTCCAAATGAAAATAGCAGTCAAAGCCCAGTAAATCCCTTTTTCATTGTTACGTTGAGAAATTCAATTTACTCTAGCGAATTACAAAAAATAATTTTACATTTTTTCTCGATAACGGTCGCAGATGCGTAAAAATTACAGGAGATAAATTTTTTTATAAACAGAACAAAAAAATCATTCCATATGTTGGAATCCACCAGCGGCGCACTACAAAAAAGTTTATGAGACGAAAAAGGGCTTGATCCCTGAAAAAATATGTCCTTGTAGATTCTCACAATCACCCGGCATACTGGATAATGTAAACCCTAAAACGTTACCTATGCTTCAAATTTGATTCCAGGATCGCAAAACTGAAAGAGCTATGAAATAAAAAATCTTGAAACTTTAACGCTCTGAAGATCGGTAACGAATCGTTTGCGGACACATGTTCATGGAAAAAAAGTATCATTTTGACCTGAAAAATACGCCCCTGAAATCTTGATACTGAACACCCTATATATTGTGAACGATAGCTGGAAGGCCTGTGGTGCATGCTTTGTAATCTATAGTCACGCTGCAGGTTACCACCGAATAATCGATGAGGTGGCGCTGAACAACATTCCAATCCAAGGTGTCACGCGACCCGTGTCGATGGTTGCATAGCGGTGGAAGAGCACCGTCTCAAACGAAGCCACTGGGAGACCTGGCGACCTCTCAGACTTTCCTTTACTTAGCGGAGTTAGCGGGAGTGAAACAAGCGGGAAAGCAAAAAAATCTAGAATACACCGCAGATCAACAAAAAGTGCAGCATGCCATTCGGACAATACCAGCAGGACTTTCATTCTCTCCACTGGGACAACCTCACAAAAAAGAAAGAAGGAAAGGTAGCGGGAATGGGACTGAGCGGAATGGTAGGCAGGTGGTACCTGCGCTACCTCAAAAAAAGCTAGTTCCAGAGGAAATCCGAAAGGGGGCCTCAGAACATCGGAAGATCTCACACGAAACCCAGAAGCGGGAAAGAGTTGAGACCAACATCGCCCTATCAAATGGGGCCGACAAAAAAAAGAAGGTGGACAAAGGAACCAGTACCTCTAGGAAAATGACAAAGATTGCCATCCTTCCTAAGACTTTCCCCAGTGCAAACGAACAAACCCAGGTAGAGGCATCAATGGAAGAGTTGTTTTCGGATGCAAGAAGAATTCGAATTCGGAGGCATCCACTTCCGGACAGACCTGATCCTAGTTGACTGTGAATGGCTCATACTGAATGTTCCAGAACTGAAAAGTTGTAAGGGAACAGAGAGTGGCGCAATTGCATACATCAATAAGCGGTTACTGAAACATAATCGTTCTGTTCGGAAAATGTGACATGGTACAGAACATTCAAAATTTTTCATTGGAAAAGTCAAGTATTTTCTGAAAAACAATATTTTTGCTTTGAAAGAAAGGAGGTGCAATTCATTATAAAATTTACAATCCATATACGGAACGAATAGAATCAGCACGAGTGAAGTAAATCGACACCACTGGAGTTCTATATATAAACTGGTGTGAAGACCGCTACCATTTTCCAGCTGCCGTTTTTCAGATAGCTGCAAAAGACCAGTGGCGTCGGATATTTTTTTACTTTAGAAACAGTGCATAACGATCCATTTAGAATTCAAAAATACTTTATTTACTTCGACATAACCGATATGGAGTGGAGTGAATATAAAGTGTGGCATAATATTTGACTTTTTCGGGCATTTTGTAAACATTATGTTCATTCACTCGGAGAATTCTTACTAAATGTTTGTTTGAATGATTCAGCATGGAAATTGCTCCATTTGCCACAAAATATTGAAAAAGGTGAATTTCATTCTCGTAATGGGGTTTCATTATAATTGGAGAATTTGGAGAACATGTTGTTGATATCACACCCGGATGAATTATCGCAAGTACAGAGAGATGAAGGGAAAGTTTTTGATTTGGTGAGGTGAGCCCGGAATCTTCCATTATTGGTTTTCATAGGGGCAATTGTTGCGGCAGATCTTTTGGACATGTGATAATCGAATATATGTGGGATGTTGACGAGGAGGAAAGGGTGTATCCGGTAATATGGGTAATTATAATTTCGTGAGTGCTTTATCTATTTTGTTGCAATTTTTAATCTATTTTAATATAGTCATATCGTATCAAGTCGTAATTTGTTGTGATATTTTCAAATTACCATCAACTACAGACTCATTGTCTAGTTTCTCGACCTCATTCGTTTCCAGAAATACCAGAATGATTCTTATTCCAAATAACTATAATGTCTTAATTAGCGATTTTATTTATGAGGTTTCATATCACACTGCTCATTTTATGGTTGTGAATTGAGTTCGAACTACTAAGAACAGACCTAGAGTTTGATACAATCACAGCTTGACCTAGGTATATTATTTTCTTTCAACCAATACAATGATTTCTCAATAGATAGAGCTTCTGCAGTGAATATGGAACAGAAGGAAGGTAGTGAAATTTTCATGGATTGGTTGAATGAGAGAATATATTGTAACAAAGTTACTATTTTTCTGATATATTTATCAGCCAAAAGTTTCCTGTAAGGATTTAAACTCCTCTTGACAGTAATGAAAGGTCTAGAAATACCATTCGTGTTCGTGATAAATCCATGGATTACACCTACTCTAATAAACAGACTTAAACACCTTCCAGAGATCACGCTAATACCGCGGCGCGTATATAAATAGCACGCGTGAGTATTACCTACGCCGGCCAGCGACTCTCGAGAAAACATTTTTCATCAAGCCAGCTGGGATACGTGCAAACGCCGACGAGAGGTTTCAGTCATCCGATAGAAGCCACAGACAGTGTCCAGTCGAACAGAAGCACACGCTGCGGAACCTAGGAGAATTTCACAAGCTTCGTACAAATGCTGTGAGCCGAGCACATTCAGTCATCCACCAGAAGCCAGAGAGAACAGTTGAGTCGGGACAGAGGCGCACGCTGAAAGCTGACGTTACAGCACGAAGGATATTACGAGCTGGGTAATTATTCTGTGAAGGTATCATTTGGATCGCAATCGACAGAGTCCACAAAACGGCGCGCGCATATAATTCGATCGAGATGCATTCGCAAAACAAGGGAAAGCCAGCTGTGGTTCCGTTTTGAAATATTTCAAAGATTGAGAGGCTTTCCGAGCCTAGCAGAAGCAGTCACGCTTCCGACCACTAGTATCCAGAGTGTGAGCCAAATACCGAAGCAGTCCATGAGAAGCAGTGAGATCGGAGTTTGGTTAAATATCGATAGATCGAACCATAGCCGTGAGAGGCACATATCAAACTATTCCGTACATTGCCCCCCCCCGCAAAAGCTTTTTATTTGATTGCCGAGTTCACCCCGCTTGCTTGAAAATACCCTCCTCGCTTTCTCTGTATATTGTGCTTGCCATATATTTATTTGTTGTGATATTATGAGGCCGCCCTTCCTGTATTTCTTCATTTTTAATATGATTGTTTATCCTGTTTTCAGAGTATTATTTTATTTACTATCCTGAGTAGAAGTTGAGCACCTAGTGCGCAGTCGGCACCCAGGTTCGAAACCCAGTTGAAAGCAATTAAAGCCTGCCTTGCTGGCCCAGTTACATTGTCACGACTATACTGACCCCTGGAGTGTTTTTCCTTCACTGAGACTGCCCGGAGCAAAAGTGGCCTTTCCCACTATAAATCAAAAGATGGCGCTCAAAAAAAAACCGAGAATAGTAAAAGGCGCCAAAGTTTGATAGTGGGGGGAGAGACCCCTTTACAAATTGGCGACCGAGCAGGGACCATTTTTAAAGTATACCGAGACCTGTTATTTTGACAGATGTCAACCTCGGCTCAAAAGAGAGCTAGGTCATCCGTGCGATACCTCCTATAATAGATTATCGACTGCGCAGAAGCTATCCCCACCATCCGTTCAGCGATATGAGGTTCGGTTCTCCAGATACGAACACCAGACTGAAAAAGTTGAGTTCCGACTGTGAGACAAGTAAGACGTACGAGCTCCGAGTACCCACCTAAGATGCCGACATGACTAGGAAGCCCCACCACCATTCCAATAAGCACCGCAGGATGCCCACAACCGCTAAGTCCAGGTGCAGGAGGTGATCCCAATAACACCCGAGTCGGATGGGTATACCAGCTACGAAAGGAGGAGCTAGATACCGAGCTCGCTAGATTTTGCTTGGAAACCACCGGCACCGTCGACGAAAAGTGAAGACGAATCGTGAAGTTTCTCCGAGAATGACGAGCAGCATCACCCGCACCGACCGTCACCAACCCGTTCGTTTCCCACGATGACCCCAGGAGTTGCCATGACAACCGCACCGACGCCCGTAGTACCCACACTCACAGTGACGAGCACTGGAAACCTGATGATGAGCAACGTGCTCACACGGATCCTAGTGGGAGCACAGGCCACCCCACTGCCGCCTACCACGAGTGCAGGGATGGCTCCTCTGAGAGTGAGAGACTGGAGAGTGACGTTTGATGGGACCACTGACCCCGCCGCCTTCTTCGAAGGATCAGAGGAGATCCGAGAGTCCCAAGGCATCACAGCAGACCGCCTCCTACAAGCTATGCCAGAGTTGCTGGAAGGAATGCCGGTCCTCTGGTTCAGGAACAACCGGGCATGCTGGCCGAGATGGGAAGGCTTTTGCATCGCCTTTTAGGACTTCTTCTCCGCCGTCAACTACCGAATTGACTTGGAAGCGGCTATCAGCAGGAAGACACACAGCCTGAGAGAAAGTACGGCAGCCTACATCACGGACCTGCAGACCCTGATTCGCCGCCATGGTATAATTCCGCCAGATCAGGAGTTAAACTGGTTGTACCGCAACCTACACTCAGAGTTCCGACGTGAAATGGGGAGGACGGACTTCAAAAATGCCTATGAGTTCGCCAAAGCTGCTAGAGAGTACGAGCTTTTGCGAGCCTAGATCGAACAAGCTCAGAGGACGACTCCAGCGCTGCTTTTGGCACCATACCGGACCCCATCAGCCCCACCAGTGGTCACTAGGCTTGCGCAAGTAGCCACACCGCCCCCTAGGAGCCCAGTAGTCCAGCCAGTCATGAGCCAAAGCAGCCCAGTCAACCGCCACCCCTTCGAAGGAAACCGAGAGTGTTGGCAATGCGGGCATTTTAGGAGCCAATGCCAGTTAGCTATGAGGATATTCTGTTCCCGATGCAGGCGAGACGAGTGGTATCTCGTAATTGTCCGTGCCCATGGCCGATAAACCAAAACCACGACTGGAGGCACGTGCAGCCACGCCCCTATGACGCCTCACACACCGCCAAAATCGCTACCGCCGACCACCGACCGCATCTTTCTGTCAAGATTCCTGTTGGCACCGCTGTAGCACTGATTGACACGGGTGCCGTAATCTCCTATGTCGGCGACAGGATAGCCACGCAGTGGAATCTGTTAGGAGTACCGAAAACTCCAACTGCTACGAGTTCCGCTTGACTGGCCAATGGAGAAACCGTTACCGTCCCCGCAACGTATCACGTGGAGATCCGATTTGGAAAACACCGCTTCGAGGAATCTTTCGGACACCTGAGTAGCCTGTGATCCGATATGGTCCTAGGAATGGACATATTGAGGAAAACGAAGCTTGGACTCGACCTAGGAAGTGGCCAAATCTTGATAAAGGACCAACCCATTGCAATGGAAGCTCGGCCCGTACCATTGGTGTTACTGAGCCAAGACCGGCCCTAACGCTTTCCAGAGAGGAAGAGGACCACTTACAAGCCTTCCTGCAGGATGAATTACGACCATTCGAGGAAATTCATGGGGTAACGCCGCTGGTGGAACATAGGATCCGTTGCCTGAATCTAGAGCCGATAAAGCAGCGATACCGACCCCAGAATCCCAGAATGCAGAAAGTAGTCAATATTGAAGTTGACAGAATGCCACAGGAGAACATCATAGAACCCTCCGAGAGCCCGTGGAGCTCGCCAGTAGTCATCTTGCGAAAGAAAGATGACAAGCCGAGGTTCTGCAGCGACTTCCAGAAAGTCAATTCCGTCTCCATGAAGGATGCGTACCCATTGCCGTTCATCAACACCTTCTGGACCGACGAAGCCGCCACCCGACGACAGGAACTAGCGGCCCAACAAGCAGCTACCGCCCCAACAGCTCCGGAACCCCCTCTGCCTGTATACTTACACGTCAATAGGGATCTGTGCTGGCGCTGCGGTCAACCCGGGCACACACGCAGCGTGTGCCAACGGAACCTAGGAGAGTTTCACAAGCTACGTACAAATGCTGTGAACCGAGCACATTCAGTCATCTGCCAGAATCCAGAGAGAACAGTTGAGTCGAAACAGAGGCGCACGCTGCAAGCTGACGTCACAGCACGAAGGATTTTACGAGCTAGGTAATTATTCTGTGGAAGTTAATTTGGATCGCAATCAACATGGTCCACAAAACGGCGCGCGCATATGATTCGGTCGAGAGGATTCGCAAAAGAGGGGAGAGCCGGCTGTGGTTCCGTTTTGAAATATTTCGAAGATTGAGTAGCTTGCCGAGCCTAGCAGAAGCAGTCACACGTCTGACCACTAGTATCCAGAGTGTGAGCCAAATACCGAAGCAGTCCACGACCGTCCGAACCTTGCCGAAGCAGTGAGATCGGAGTTTTGGGTAAATATCGTATATCAGGTGAAATCGGAAATATTCGTAAGTACCACGGTTGCGATGTGCGCATGATCAAACCATAGCCGTTAGAGGCCCATATGCATTTCAATTTTGAGCTTGCATACCAATCCGTACCGATACCTTCCTCTTCCCCCCCCCCCCTCGCGAAAGCTTTTTGGTTGCTGAGTGTACCCCGCTTGCTTGAAAACACCCTTCCCGCTTTCTCTGTGTATAGTGCTTGCCATATGTTTATTTGTTGTGATAACTTGAGGCCGCCGTCAGCAGCTGTATTTCTTTATTTTCAATATACCTGTTTATCCTGTTTTTAGAGTATTATTTTATTTACTATCTTGAGTAGAAGTTAAGCACCTAGTGCGCAGTCGGCACCCAGGTTCGAAACCCAGTTGAAGGCAATTAAGGCCTGCCTTGCTGGCCCCGTTACATTGTCACGACTATACTGACCACTGGAGTGTTTTTTCTTCACTGAGACTGCCCGGAGCAAAAGTGGCCTTTTCCACATAAACCAAAAGGTGGCGCCCGAGGAAAAACCGAGAATAGTGAAAGGCGCCAAAGTTTATATATATATATATATATATATATATATATATATATATATATATACATACATACATACATATATATATATATATTTATATATATATACAGGGTGTCCCTGGATTTCCTCTTTTCCTTTCGGGAATGTATAGATGGCGTCAAAATATCACCAATACTTTCAGGCATACCAAAATAGCCAACATACTTATGGAGCGACTGGAAGGACACTGGAATGAACATCTTCTATGCTTGTCGAAATTTGAAAAAATATGTTTTGGGCATCTTATTGGAATATTTAATCAACTATATACTCATAAAGTGATACAATACAAAACAATACAATGAAGATCTTCTATGAATATGAACGACTCGCAAAGCCGTACGATAGAAAAAGTTAATGTATAGAAATTGAAAAAAAAAATTAAGCGAATTGATATATTCAGCCTGCTTGTGCAGTGACTAGAGGGTACTACAATGAACATCTCCTATGGTTTGAAGACTCGCAAGACGTCTGACAGAGAGATTTATCGCATCGATATTTTGAAAAACATGTTTTGATCATACCGAAATATTTAGCCAACTCCATACTCATGGAGTGATTAGAGGACACTACAATGAATATCTTCTATGAATATGAACAATTCGCAAGCCGTCCAACGGGGGGAGTTGTATCAAAATTTCGAAAATTGTGTTTTAGGCACACCAAAATATTTAGCCACCACTATACTCAGAGAGTGACTAGAGGGCAATACAATGAACATCTTCATTAATATGAACATCTTCTATTAATATGAACAACTATGGAGTGACTAGAGGATACTTTAATGAACTTTCAATTTGAATATGAATGCTTCACAAGCCGTCAGACGGAGGGAGTTGTTGTATCTAAATTCTGAGAGGTGTGTTTCAGGCATACCGAAATAATAAACCAACTGCATACTGATGCAGTGACTATAAGATGTAACATTGAATATCTTTTATGAATACGAATGACTCGCAAGCCGTCCGAAAGAGAAAGTATGCGTCAAATTTTGAAAAATATATTTTCGGCATACTGAAATATTCAGCCAACTTCATAGTTATGAGGTGACTAGGAGACAATACAATAAAGATCTTCTATGGATACGAACGACTATTAACGTATCGAAATTTCGAAAAATATGTTTTTGGCTCATTGAAATACTTAGCCAACTCATACTCATGGAGTAACTAGAAAACACTACACAATTCCCTCCGTCGGACAGTTCATATTCATAGATGTTTATTGTAGCCTTCCAATCACACCATGGATATGGCTTAACATATCATTATGAGTAAATTTTCCAAGAAATTTTAGTTAGATTTTATTATCAACTAGACACCTTTCCCCGTCAATTTTCGCTAATTAATAATGTATAGAGTTCAAATCATTGTTTATATTCAGTAATATTGTTCTTCGAGTGAATATAATTACAAAATACCTGAAAAACTCGAATATTATCCCAAACTGCCAACTTTCTCTATTGGACGGTTCGCGAGCCGTCACGTCACTCCATGAGTATGGAGTTGGCAAAATATTTTGGTATGCCAAAAACATATTTGTCAAAATTTCGATTCGACAATTCAGCTCCATCGAACGTCTTGCGAGTTGTTCATATCCATAGAAATTGTTTATTGTAATGTTTTCTAGTATTTCTATAATTATGGAGTTGCTTGAATATTTCGGTGTGCCTTTCAAAAATTTGATACGACAACTGTTCCCGTCGGACGACTTGCGAGTGAGTTGTAACCATGGATACTGTTCATTGTAGTGTCTTCTACTCACTCTATGAGTATGGAGCTGAAAATATATTTTTTAAATTTTTTCACAACTTCCTTCGTCAGACGGCTTGCGAGTCGTTTATTTCCATAGATATTCCATTTTTCCAGTCATTCCATGAGTTGACTAAATATTTCGGTATGCTCAAAACATATTTTTCAAAATATTGATACGACAACTCCTTCTGTCGGACAGCTCGCAATTCGTTCATATGCATAGGAGATGTTCGATGTTTTGTCTCCTAGTCACTTCATGAGTATGGAGTTTGCTAAATATTTCGGTATGCCCACGTTTTTTTTTTAATTTCGATACGACAACTTTCTCCGTCGGACGGCTTGGAATCATACTCATAGAAGTTGTTCATGTAGTGTCTTCTAGTCAATCAATAAGTATCGAGTTGGCTTAATATTTCGGTATGCCCAAATTATTATTTTTTAAATGTCGATACAACTCCGTCGGACGGCTTGTGAGTCGTTCATATTCATAAGAGATGTTCAACATAGTGTCTTCTAGTCACTCAATGAATATGCAGTTGGCTTCTTATTTCGGTATGCCCAAAACATATTTTTCAAAATTTCGATACATTCACCCCCATCGGACGGGTTTCGAATCGTTCATATAAATAGAAGATGTTCAATGTAGTTTTTCCCAGTCACTACATAAATTTGGGGTTGGCTCAATATTTTGGTATGCCCAAAATATAATTTTTCAAAACTTCGATACAACTTCTTTATTCGGACGGCTTGCGAGTCGTTCATATCCATAGAAAATGTTCATTGTAGCGTCTCCTAGTCACTTCATAAGTATGGGGTTCATTCATAGAAGATGTCCAATGTAGTTCTTCCTAGTCACTCCATAAATATAGAGTTGAATAAATATTTCGGTATGCCCAAAACAGATTTATCAAAATTTTGATACGACAACTCCCTCCTCGGACGGTTTGTGAGTTGTTAATATTCATAAAAGATGTTCAATGTAGTATATCCTAGTCATTCCATAAGTATGGAGTCGGCTAAATATTTCGGAATGCTCAAATCTTATTTCTCAAAAATTCTCTGTCGGACGACTTGTGAGTCGTTCATATCCATGAAATAAATTCAATGTAAGGTCTCCCAGTCACTCCATGAGTATGGAGTTGGCTAAATATTTTGGTGTGCCTAAAACCTATTTTTTCTATACCACAACTCCCTCCATAGTACAGTTTGTTAGTCGTTCATATTCATAGATGTTCTTGGAGCCTTTCAATCATCCTATGAATATGGAGTTGACTGATATATCGCTATGAGTAAATTTCGCGAAAAATTTTCTTGAATTACTAACTAGACACGTTTTTTGGTGAATTGTTGCTAATCAATAATGTACAATTCAATTCAATATTTAAATTTAGTAATTTTTTTTCGGGTGAATGAACAGGGTGTTCATAAAATACTTGAGGGAGTTCATATTATCGCAAACTACCACACTTTATTTTCAAGAAATTTGCTCTTTCACTCCACTCCTGTTGATTGTCGAAGTGAATCAAGTATTTTCAGGTTCTAAATGAAACCATCATACCTACCGAAATTAACATTGAATCTGACGCCCCTCGTCATTTGACAGCAATTGGAAAGACTGCAGCTAGAAAATGGCAGCGGTCTTCACACTAATCGAATATATATATATATATATATGTATATATATATATATATATGTATCTGTATTCCGGAGGATCAATGAATTCACCATGTCAAATTTGATATAAATATTATATATATATATATATATATATTTATATATATATATATATATATATATATATATATATATATATATATATATATATATATATATATATATAATTATATATATATATATATATATATATAATGAACCTGATATAATAAAATTGTACCACCGCTAATGACCCTGCGAGGTCGATGCGGGTTGAATTTAAAAAAAACAACGTTATAGAATTATACTTTTGAAATTCGACGTATCCATCAATTATGTACTTGGAAATGCTTCCCATGTCTCATGATGCCCTGTCCATTCTGAATTAAGATAAACAATAATGCAGGTCTCGGTCGAAGTACAGGAAAAGAATCAGAATGAAGACCAGTTGATAGAGAGATCATTCATTCAGGAAAAATTCATTCACTATTCAGTTGTTCAAGATTGTTTCCAGGAATAAGAAAATTGAAACAGATCAAGATCTGTGAGTAAAGTGACTCTGAAAAAATCATTTCTTGGCATTGAATTCCTGATGTTATCAGATCTTAAAATGTAGTTCAGTTTGCTGGTTACGATTTATTCCAATTATCGACGGACTATTGATTCCAATGGTATCCATCAAGTCCCTAGTATCCACAATCTGAAGATTTTAGCCGGATTGGAAGTCTTCCATCCAACCGTTTCGGCAATTTGGACAAATCTGAAATGACGTATCATGATTCATTTGTTATATTAGTGATTTTATTCACAGGGATGTAGTATATGGGTTGATAGCAACGATAAGTAAGCTATGAGGGTCGGCGGATAATAGTTGGGAAATGCGAGTTGGCACTTCATATATTGAAAATAAAATATAGAGAAATATTATTTTTGCGAGTTCATTGCAGATATGATGATTGCGAGTTCATTGCGAGTTCATTGCTGAGACTGGTGAAATATAATATATCCTAATCAGCATCCTA
Organism: Gonioctena quinquepunctata; assembly: GCA_018342105.1. NCBI lineage: Eukaryota > Metazoa > Arthropoda > Insecta > Coleoptera > Chrysomelidae > Gonioctena > Gonioctena quinquepunctata. Next base: position 17,697 of record JAFIRS010005663.1, on the reverse strand, counting down.
AAGCAAACATTATTATCGTGAAATAATTTAACATTTTCCAGCAGGTTACCTTGGAAAATCATACTCCTGTAAATAGTCATCGTTATGTTGCTTATGAAATCCAATATAATATCACCTGTCTAGCAATTTGGTATATTTTTTTGATAAAATCCTTCGGAATATGATCGCAATATATCTCAGTGCGAAAGCCCTCGAGCAGAGATCGTTTTTTTTTATATTATTAAATAGGTAATTTTTTCCTTGGTCATTCAACTCAAGTGTGAAAGCTATCTCACAATTGATATTATAGCAATATTGAGAACATCTCCTTATTTCTCGAATGCTCTGGAAGACTGGAACTGGCGTGAAAGTTGTTACACTCGAAACTTCACATACAAAGGTGTGAAACGAAATCATAAAACAGAAATTCATTGAGTATTTCAAGAAGAGGTTCCAATGCTGAATAAGGAGCTATCAATATGAATATATAAACAAACTAGCGGACCCGACAGACGTTGTCCTGTCCAAATTTCAATGTTCCCTAAAATGTTTTTTCCGAAAATTTTCCCGTTATCCCGTTATCCCATTTTCCTGTTACCCCTTTTTGTCTTTACCCCGTTATCCCCTTATCCTGTCATCCCGTTATCCCCTCTTTTCGTTATTCCCGTTATCCCGTTTTCCTGTTATCCCATTTTTTCTTCATCCCGTTATCCCGTTTTCCCCTTATCCCCTTATTCTGTCATCCCGTTTTCCCGTTTTTTCGTTATCCCGTTTTTTCGTTATCCCGTTTTCCTAAAAATAAATAAAAAATAGGGGTTGATCGTAGAAGGGTGAATTAAGAGTAATATGCATTTTTTTATTCTATGTCATGACAAAATAAAAATAAAAACCTTGCCAAAAAAATAGGGGTTGATCGTAGAAGGGTGAAAATTTAGGGTTGTATGTATTTTTGAATATTGTATCATACAAAAATAAAAACAAAAAATTTTGCCTGAAAATAAAATAAAAAAACAAGGGGTGGACCACCCTTAACATTTTAGGGGATGATTTGTGAATTTAAATGATCCAGGGCGCCACACAAACGCATACAAAAAAATTCATTTGAATCGGTCCAGCCGTTTAGGAGGAGTGCAGTGACAACACACGTACAATAGAATTTTATATATAAAGATTGGTTTGAGAAGGTACAGGCTAGCATGTAAAAGTATGCATAAGATGGAGAGTTTCCTCCCAAATTGTTATCCCAAAAAACACATCACGACTTAGTGTCGAATGTTAGAATAAATATGTGTTTTCCAACTGTAACCTGTTGTTTAGTTAATGTAATTAGTATGTGTTTTCAATCAGTGGCGCGTTTTAAACTTTATGGTGTCCTATCATGTGTATTAATTACACATTTTCAGATTTTCAACATATTTGCAATTTCCTGTATCACTTTATAGATGTCTTGAGAAAGGAATGAAAACATTCCGGAAGTTCGACAAATAACAAAGAGAACTTTTAATCATTGAGGCCTGATGAAAAATACATCTGACTGCAACCCCAAGACAGTTTGAATCTTTTCTAAACGAACCAGTCACGTAAATGAAAATTGCTTGATATTCCATAATGGTTTACAAACTTGTATCAATTGATTTTTTGGTTTAATTGTTGAAGATTGGTGTCGACATTTGAGAGTTATTTCTCAATACTTCTTGGCAATTTTCATACTCAATATGTATCATATAACAAAAACTTTTGAACATATATATTCCAAATTCACGTATCAGAAACTGTCAGGATACCTCGAATATCAGTAAGCGATGATTTCAAGGTTTTTCAATGAATTCTAAATTCATTGAGACGATGGACTTCAGGAACGAGAGGAATCAAAGATTTGATAATATTCGACGCCAGATGATTCTAGTACTCATTTTATGTTCACCGAAATAATAGAAATGCACCACTTAAAGAATTATGGTATAAGTTCTGTAACCAAATTAGACCATTTTTATCGTTGAGCGAGTGTCTCACCTCTTGTGCTCCAACATTTTTGGCACTCCAACCAAGAAAATCATTGAACAAAAAAGTTATGCCAATATTTCTGGTCGAGTTATTTTTTCAGCAATGAAATATGATTGGTTCGTCTCTGAAATAAATAATTGAAGTTAGACTAAATAGCTCTTCATTGATAGATTGAGGTATTCCTTAGCAATTGACAAAATCATGATATCAGTTGTAAACATCATGCATTCTGTCCCAAATGCTATTGATACCCAAAAACTTCAGTTCAGTAAGGTTTGATTAGATCTGAAAGAATGGTGGATAAATGAAAATCATTTCGGAACCCAAGAGCAATATATATATATATATATATTTATATATATATATATATATATATATATATATATATATATTATTATTATATATATATATATATGTGTATAATGTTCAAAGAGTTAAAATGAAAAGTATAACAATGTTCATATATTTAGTATTCATGCTATGTTATTCTAAAGTTTCTGATTCTACGTTTTTCGAAACCTTATATGATATTATGATACCATGTTCATATTTATATTTAGAAATCAAAACTTACTAATATTTTGGCAGCAGATAACAAAATATTATAGTTGAAATTCGACATGAATTGATCGAATACCGAGATGCAGAAGACTTGATGCAAATATGAATATAAAAATATGAAAATCAGAAAACTCAAAATGATTTTAATATATTATGAGGTAGGTTTAGAACTACTAGTAATAAAATTGTCAATAAACGAAAATATGAAAGGCAGCAGAAGTGCATGAACCGGAATTCGAGAAGAAACAAAGATAGGTGGTATCAAGGAAAAATCAGTGAAGAGTTGAAAATAATTTTGAAAACCAACTCAACATAATTCAATTTGGAAAATCAAAGATATTTTCGTTACAAAAGTATTGTCATCACAAAGAAAATACAGAAATATTAGCCGATAAAACGGCACATAACGATCTACCTTCATTCCATACATATACAGTCAGGAATCAAAGGCTGCAGATGAACGGCAGTTTCCAACACGAGAGGATCCAAGACACGAACATTGATGCAGCCACAGGTCTTTAGAACATAAAGTTACAAACTCAGTGCATTTTGAAATATTTCAAGATCTTCGATGAAAACTTCATAATGATATAGACATTATTCTTCGAAATCAACATAACCTAAGAATAGTTATCACGTTTCATATCATCATTGACTTTTCAGTATATTTGTATGAAACACTATTAAGTTAGTTATCGAGGAAAGGTCACAGTAGTTTCTGAATAAAATAAATTATTATTTGAAGAATTTCTGACTTATTTTCAATAATTGATCGAAAATTTTCTGAAACTGACATCAGAACATAGAGGGCTACACAGTTGAACTTACTATGAGATTCATAGCTACGATAGTGAGCTGAGGTGAAGAAAGTAAGTAAGAGTCAAATTGAAAATACATATGGACATTTGAAATATTTATATGGGTATTTATTTATGAACATATTGATTGATTGATTGTGAAAATAATAAAATGAAATGAAAATATATATATATATATATATATATATATATATATATATATATATATATATATATATATATATATATATATATATATATATATATATATATATATATATATATATATATATTGTTATGATGTGGTGATGATTTCATTTTATTACACACGAGATTATTACCGAAAAATATTTTTTTACTATTTTCAAATCCTCCAGCTAGTTACCCTTCGCATTAAATTCAATATGTTCATAAATAAATACCCATATAAATATTTCAAATGTCCGGCTATGTATTTTAATTTTTTTCCAATTTGACTCTATTACCTTACTTTCTTCACCTCAGCTCACTTAATCGGTACGCCTATGGAATCTCATGAGTGAGTTCAACTGTGTAGCCCTCTGGTAGTGTTCTCGATGTCAGTTTCAGAAAAATGTTTTGATCAATTATTGAAAATGTCAGAAATTCTTCAAAATGATAATTTATTTTATTCAGGAAGACTTACTGTGACCTTTTCTGCGATAACTAACTTAAATTAGTGTTTCATAGCAAAATATACATGAAGAGTGCAATGATGTGATATGAAACGAGTGAAATGTAACCTATTTCTGTAGGTTATGTTGATTTCAGAGAAATAATTAGTCTATATACCAATTTATGAAAGTTTTTCATCGAAGGAGTTCTTGAAAGATTTATTTTCAAAATGCACTGAGTTTTGTAACTTTTATGGTTCTAAAGTACCTGTGGCTTCTTGCAATGCAAATGTTCAGTGTCTTGGATCACTCTCCTGTTGTTGGAAACTGCCGTTCCAGTCTGCAGCCCCTTTGTTCGACTGTGTCCTTGGACTGGTATATGTATGGAATGAGAAGGTAAGATTCGTTATGTACCTGGTTTTTATCAGCTAATATTTTTTCTAGTATTTTCTTGTGGTGTAGTGGCAAATAACTTTTTGTAGCGAAAATATCTTTGATTTTTCCAAATTGAATTATGTTGAGTTGGTTTTTCCAAAAATTATTTTTCCAATCTCCTTTCAGCTTGATGATTTTTTTCCCTTGATACCACCTATCTTTTGTTTCCTTCTCGAATTCCCGGTTTTCATGCTGCACTTTCTGCTGCACTTTCTTCATTATTTTCGTTTATTTGACAGATTTTATTTACTAGTAGTTTCTAAATACCTCACATACTATATACATAATATATTAAAAATCATTTTTGACGTTTTCTGGTTTTCCATATTTTTAATATTCATAATTTTGCATCAAGATCTTTCGTGGCATCTCAGTGGCTATTGTGTTCAGATCTAATTTCATGTACAGAATGTTCTAACTATAATATTTTGTTATCTTTGTGCAAAATATATTAGTAAGTTTTGATTTCTATAATTTTTATAATTATGAAACATGGGTATCGATAAATATATAAGGTTCAAAAAAAATCCTCAGAAAACTTAGAATAACATAGCATGAATTACTAAATATGAACATTTGTTATTTATGTGCTTTTTCGGTTTATACTTTTCATTTTTACTCTTTGAACATTCAACACGTACTTCTTAACATAACAATATATATATATATATATATATATATAAGGAATTCAATGGACATAGCCCTCAGAGAGAAGTGTTAACCGTAGACACGTGTTTCGGGCTCTCGGCCCTCATCAGTACGGTGGAGAAGTTCAAGGATGAACAACACTTGGTAGAAAACGACAAATCAACGGAGTCAACAAACAGAAGCCAGCCGCTCATTTGTGATTTCGGTCAGCAGACCCTGAATTCGGGCAACAACCAACGTCACCACGGAGGCAGCTATAGCTACCTGCGTGACATCCGAGTCCAGGAATATAAATATGGAAGAGAGTAATATCGAGGGGACTGTTAAAACAAAATGGAAGGAATTCAATGGACATAGCCCTCAGAGAGAAGTGTTAACCGTAGACACGTGTTTCGGGCTCTCGGCCCTCATCAGTACGGTGGAGAAGTGCAAGGATGAACAACACTTGGTAGAAAACGACAAATCAACGGAGTCAACAAACAGAAGCCAGCCGCTCATTTGTGATTTCGGTCAGCAGACCCTGAATTCCAGGGCAACAACCAACGTCACCACGGAGGCAGCTATAGCTACCTGCGTGACATCCGAGTCCAGGAATATAAATATGAAAGAGAGTAATATCGAGGGGACTGTTAAAACAAAATGGAAGGAATTCAATGGACATAGCCCTCAGAGAGAAGTGTTAACCGTAGACACGTGTTTCGGGCTCGGCCCCATCAGTACGGTGGAGAAGTGCAAGGATGAACAACACTTGGTAGAAACGACAAATCAACGAGTCAACAAACAGAAGCCAGCCGCTCATTTGTGATTTCGGTCAGCAGACCCTAATTCCAGGGCAACAACAACGTCACCACGGAGGCAGCTATAGCTACCTGCGTGACATCCGAGTCCAGGAATATAAATATGAAGAGTAATATCAGGGGACTGTTACAAACGAATGAAGTTTCGAGAGGTGTTAACGAGACACGTGTTTGGGGCCTCGGCATTCAGTACGGTGGAGAAGTGCGGATAACAACACTTGTAGAAAACGACAATCGGAGTCAAAAACAGAAGCAGCCGTTTTGTGATTTGTCAGCAGACCTGATCCAGGGCCACCAACGTCACTCACGGGAGTATAGTACCTGGACATCCGTCAGGAATATAATATGAAAGAGTAATATCGGGGACGTTAAAAACAAAATGGAAGAATTCAATGGACATGCCCTCAGAGAGAGTGTTAACGTAGACGTGTTCCGGGCCTCGCTCATCAGTACGGTGGAAGGCAAGGATAAACAACACTTGGTAGAAAACGACAAATCAACGGAGTCAACAAACAGAAGCCAGCCGCTCATTTGTGATTTCGGTCAGCAGCCCTGAATTCCAGGGAAAACAACGTCACCACGGAGGAGTATACCTGCGTACATCCGAGTCCAGGAATATAAATATGAAAGAGAGTAATATCGAGGGACTGTTAAACAAATGGAAGAATTCAATGGATCATAGCCTCAGAGAGAAGTGTAACTAGACGTGTTTCGGTCTCGGCCTCATCAGTCGGTGGAGAAGTGCAGATGAACTACACTTGGTAGAAAACGACAAATCAGGAGTCAACAAACGAAGCCAGCCGCTCATTTTGATTTCGGTCGAGACCCTGAATTCAGGGCACAACCAACGTCACCACGAGGCAGTATAGCTACCTGCGACATCGAGTCCAGGAATATAAATAGAAAGAGTAATATCGAGGGGATGTTAACAAAATGGAAGGAATTCAATGGACGTAGCCCTCAGAGAGAAGTGTTAACCGTAGACACGTGTTTTGGGCTCTCGGCCCTCATCAGTACGGTGGAGAAGTGCAAGGATGAACAACACTTGGTAGAAAACGACAAATCAACGGAGTCAACAAACAGAAGCCAGCCGCTCATTGAATTCCTTCCATTTTGTTTTTAACAGTCCCCTCGATATTACTCTCTTTCATATTTATATTCCTGGACTTGGATATCACGCAGGTAGCTATAGCTGCCTCCGTGGTGACGTTGGTTGTTGCCCTGGAATTCAGGGTCTGCTGACCGAAATCACAAATGAGCGGCTGGCTTCTGTTTGTTGACTCCGTTGATTTGTCGTTTTCTACCAAGTGTTGTTCATCCTTGCACTTCTCCACCGTACTGATGAGGGCCGAGAGCCCGAAACACGTGTCTACGGTTAACACTTCTCTCTGAGGGCTATTTCCATTTAATTCTTCCATTTTGTTTTTAACAGTCCCCTCGATATTACTCTCTTTCATATTTATATTCCTGACTTCGGATGTCACGCAGGTAGCTATAGCTGCCTCCGTGGTGACGTTGGTTGTGCCCTGGAATTCAGGGTCTGCTGACCGAAATCACAAATGAGCGGCTGGCTTCTGTTTGTTGACTCCGCTGATTTGTCGTTTTCTACCAAGTGTTGTTCATCCTTGCACTTCTCCACGTACTGATGAGGGCCGAGAGCCCGAAACACGTGTCTACGGTTAACACTTCTCTGAGGGCTATGTCCATTGAATTCCTTCCATTTCGTTTTTAACAGTCCCCTCGATATTACTTCTTTCATATTTATATTCCTGATCTCGGATATCACGCAGGTAGCTATAGCTGCCTCCGTGGTGACGTTGGTTGTTGCCCTGGAATTCAGGGTCTGCTGACCGAAATCACAAATGAGCGGCTGGTTCTGTTTGTTGACTCCGTTGATTTGTCGTTTTCTACCAAGTGTTGTTCATCCTTGCACTTCTCCACCGTACTGATGAGGGCCGAGAGCCCGAAACACGTGTCTACGGTTAACACTTCTCTCTGAGGGCTATGTCCATTGAATTCCTTCCATTTTGTTTTTAACAGTCCCCTCGATATTACTCTCTTTCATATTTATATTCCTGACTCGGATGTCACGCAGGTAGCTATAGCTGCCTCCGTGGTGACGTTGGTTGTTGCCCTGGAATTCAGGGTCTGCTGACCGAAATCACAAAATGAGCGGCTGGCTTCTGTTTGTTGACCTGTTGATTTGTCGTTTTCTACCAAGTGTTGTTCATCCTTGCACTTCTCCACCGTACTGATGAGGGCCGAGAGCCCGAAACACGTGTCTACGGTTAACACTTCTCCCTGAGGGCTATGTCCATTGAATTCCTTCCATTTTGTTTTTAACAGTCCCCTCGATATTACTCTCTTTCATATATATATATATATATATATATATATATATATATATATATTTGGCTTGTTTTTCTTGGGTTTTAGGTTCGTGGATCTGACTTTCATAAATTAATTACAACTTTGTTCTGGTATAACATCTGTAATTCAGTTTCTACATTTACGTTTACTTAACGATCTGCAGATCGTAAAGTAAACAACTCAACCACTACCTTATTATGGATATAAAACGAAAAACATAACAAACCAAGAAGGTCCAAACGAATACTATGTTTGAAGAGTTGTAATGTTTTTAATCCTGATGAAGACGAAGATCCACCCGTCGAAACGTAGAAACTGAATTACAGATGTTATACCAGAACAAAGTTGTAATTAATTTATGAAAAAAACCCAAGAAAAACAAGCCAAAAATATACCTTCAGGTTCAAGAAATCACCAACAATATATATATATATATATATATATATATATATATATATATATATGCAATCAGTTCATACTTTGGAGCAGGTCTCCGTTGCTCTTGGGTTCCGAAATTATTTTCATTTATCCACCATTCTTTCAGATCTAATCAAACTTTACTGAACTGAAGTTTTTGGGTATCAATAGCATTTGGGACAGAATGCATTATGTTCACAACTGATATCATGATTTTGTCAATCGCTAAGGAATACCTCAATCTATCAATGAAGAGCTATTTAGTCTAGCTTCAATTATTCATTTCAGAGACGAACCAATCATATTTCATTGCTGAAAAAATAACTCGACCAGAAATGTTGGCATAACTTTTTTGTTCAATGATTTTCTTGGTTGGAGTGCCAACAATGTTGGAGCACAAGAGGTGAGACACTACTCGCTCAACAATAAAAATGGTCTAATTTGGTTACAGAACTTATACCATAATTCTTTAAGTGATGCATTTCTATTATTTTGGTGAACATAAAATGAGTACTTGAATCATCTGGCGTCGAATATTATCAAATCTTTGATTCCTCTCGTTTCTGAAGTCCATCGTCTCAATGAATTTAGAATTTATTGAAAAACCTTGAAATCTTCGCTTACTGATATTCGAGGTATCCTGACAGTTTCTGATACGTGAATTTGGAATATATATGTTCAAAAGATTTTGTTATATGATACATAATGAGTATGAAAATCGCCAAGAAGTATTGAGAAATTACTCTCAAATGTCGACACAAATCTCCAACAATTAAACCAAAAAATCAAGTGATACAAGTTTGTAAACCATCATGGAATATCAAGCAATTTTCATTTACGTGACTGGTTCGTTTAGAAAAGATTCAAACTGTCTTGGGGTTGCAGTCAGATGTATTTTCCATCAGGCCTCAATGATTAAAAGATCTCTTTGTTATTTGTCAAGCTTCCGGAATGTTTTCATTCCTTTCTCAAGACATCTATAAAGTGATACAGGAAATTGCAAATATGTTGAAAATCTGAAAATGTGTAATTAATACACATGATAGGACACCATAATGTTAAAACACGCCACTGATTGAAAACACATACTAATTACATTAACTAAACAACAGGTTACAGTTGGAAAACACATATTTATTCTAACATTCAACACTGAGTCGTGATGTGTTTTTTGGGATAACAATTTGGGAGGAAACTCTCCATCTTATGCATTCTTTCACATGCTAGCCTGTACCTTCTCAAACCAATCTTTATATATAAAATTCTACTGTACGTGTGTTGTCACTGCACTCCTCCTAAACGGCTGGACCGATTTGAATGAATTTTTTTGTATGCGTTTGTGTGGCGCCCTGGATGATTTAAATTCACAAATCATCCCCTTTAGTGTTAAGGGTGGTCCACCCCTTAATTTTTTATTTTATTTTCAGACAAAATTTTCTGTTTTTATTTTTTTATGATACAATATTCAAAAATACATACAACCCCAAATTTTCACCCTTCTACGATCAACCCCTATTTTTTTGGCAAGGTTTTTATTTCTATTTTGTCATGACTTAGATTAAAAAAATTCATATTACTCTTAATTCACCCTTCTACGATCAACCCCTATTTTTATTTATTTTTAGGAAAACGGGAAAACGGGATAACGGGAATAACGGATAACGAAAGAACGGGAGAACGGGATGACAGCATAAGGGGAAAACAGGATAACGGGATGGAGAAAAAATGGGATAACCGGAAAACGGGATAACGGGATAACGGGAATAACGGAATAACGAAAAAATGGGATAACGGGATGACAGGATAAGGGGATAACGGGGTAAAGACAAAAAGGGGTAACAGGAAAATGGGATAACGGGATAACGGGAAAATTTTCGGAAAAAACATTTTAGGGAACATAGAAATTTGGACAGGGCAACGTCTGTCGGGTCCGCTGTTTTTTTTTATATATTCATATTGATAGCTCCTTATTCAGCATTGGAACCTCTTTTTGAATTACTCAATGAATTTCTGTTTTATGGTTTCGTTTCACACCTTTGTATGTGAAGTTTCGAGTGTAACTACTTTTACGCCAGTTCCAGTCTTCCAGAGCATTCGAGAAATAAGGAGATGTTCTCATTATTGCTATAATATCAATTGTGAGATAGCTTTCACACTTGAGTTGAATGACCAAGGAAAAAATCACCTATTCAATAATATTAAAAAAAAACGATCTCTGCTCGAGGGCTTTCGCACTGAGATATATTGCGATCATATATTGAAGGATGTTATCAAAAAAATATACCAAATTGCTTAGACAGGTGATATTATATTGGATTTCATAGGGCAACATAACGATGACTATTTAAAGGAGTATGATTTTCCAAGGTAACGTCCTGGAAAATGTTAAATTATTTCACGATAATAATGTTTGCTTTAGGATGCTGATTAGATATATTATATTTCACCAGTCTCAGCTCATCATCATCATATCTGCAATGAACTCGCAAAATAATATTTCTATATTTTATTTTCAATATATGAAGTGTCAACTCGCATTCAACTATTACATACTACTGTTTTTCATTAATTTTACATACTACTGTTATTCATTATGTAAAAATTTCATACTTCTGCTTAGATATCATTTTATACCATTTTTTATTGTTTGAATAATTTGAAACAAGTGCTTTAGCACTTATCACTCTTCTTTTTTTTTACTCACGATTTTAAAGGCACATATTTTTGTATTTTTTAATTAACTTACGTGAATAAAAGCATTATTATCCGCCAACCCTCATAGCTTATTATCGTTGCTATCAACCCATATCTACATCCTGTAAATCAATCACTAATATAACGAATGAACCCGGTTTACGCTTTCGAGAAAAAGCCAAAGGTTATAAAATTCCCCTCCAAAAAGGAAAAACCTTTTTTTTCCCATTTAAATTTTTCCCTTAATGGAAATATTGAATTTCTGCGTATTAAAAATAATTTTTCCTGGATCTAAATGAATCCTTAATTTGGAAAAAACCTTCGCGAAAATTTTAATTTTATTCCACTTTCCAAAAGGCGGGTTATCCTTTTTTGGGAAGGGCTTTGCCCTCCTAAAAATTTAAAAGGGGCCTTTATTTAGGGGGAAATAACAGGGTGGGAAAAAAATTTTCCGGAAATTTTCCTTTTTCAAAATACCGGGCCCCCAGTTAAAAGTTTAAAACTTTTCGGGTTCCCATAATTCAAAACAGTTTTGTTTTCGTTTGGTGTCTGGCCCGGCCCGAAAATTTTTTGGGCCTTTTTCGGTTTTTATGTACTAAAAGGGCCGAAGCCTTTTTAAACCGGTTTTGGGGCGGAAAATTTTTAAATGAACACCGAAAAAGAATTTAAAATAATGGGGCTTAAACAAAAATTTTTTTTGATAAGTCCATTATGTTTTTTTATGGAAATTTGCATGGGGTTTTCAGGGGAAAATCATTCAATGTTTCGTGGTATTTGGGAAAAAATAGTTGTTTTACCTGAGATCTACCATTTTCTGGTTCAATTTTTTTATTGAACCTTTTTTGTGAAGAAAACCTTTAATTGATTTTTTTTATTCATTCCCCCTTCCCCATGGAATTTTTCTTTTACTATATGTTTGACGGGCCCCAATTCCCACTGAGAAGGAATCTTTTATTTGGGAAAACCCATCGGGGTGGGAGATTTTCGAATTTTTTTTTGTCACCAGGTACCCCCCAGTTAAAGTTTTTCTTTTTCCCGGGGTACCTATAGGTGTTAAAATCGGTTGGTTTTTTGGGTTTTCGTTGGCCCCCACTTCAGCCAGAGTTCTTTGGACCTTTGGTTTGGTTACTCCGTACTGATGAGGGGGCCAAAAAGCCGAAACCGGTATGCCCGGTTTTTTAGGTGAACACGACATAAATTTTAAAAAAATCGAGCTTATTGAAAAAAACAGACCCAAAGTCCATTGAATTTTATGGAAGTATGCATGGATTTTTTTTTCAGGGGGAATATTTTATTCAATGTTCTGCGTGGTATTTCCCGGAAAGTAGTTGTTTTACCTGAGATCACCATTTTTTGGTTCAATTTTATATTGAATCCTTTATGTGAAAAAAACCTTTTAAATTTCGATTTTTTTATTCTTTTCCACTTAAATCCCTTATTTTTTCAATGTTTTCCTCTCTCCCGTGATATGACCCTGAAGTTTTCCCTTTTAGTCCTTTTTTTTCCGTTATCTTATGTCTAGTATCAAAATGTTTTTCCCCTTTTTTTTTTCACTCATCTCTTTTTTCTTTGATTCCATGTATTCGGTGAAGTGTCCTGTTCAGTAAAAGTCATTTTTCAAGTCCAAAAATTTTGGGCGGTTACCAGTTAGAGTTTCTGTGTTCCGACAAAAGTAAAGCCAATAAATAAACATAATTTTCTTTCGTTTCAAAAACTTAACGGCTGATTCAGCTTGTCCTTCAGATTGTGGATATAGGGACTTGATGGATACCATTGGAACAATAGCCCGTCGATAATTTGGGAATGAATCGTAACCAGCAAACTGAACTACATTTCAAGATCTGAAAACCGGGAATTCAATGCCAAAAAATTTTTTTTCAGAGCGTCACTTTACTCCAGATCTTGATCTGTTTCAATTTTCTTTTTGGAAACAATCTTGAACAACTGAATATGAATAAATTTTTTCCTGAATTGATTCTCTATCAACTGGTCTTCATTCGGGATTCTTTTTCTGTCTTCGACCGAGACCTGCTTTTTGGAACATTGTTTATCTTAATTCAGAATGGACGGGCACCCAATCATGAAAGCTTTTTTTAAGTACATAATTGATAAAAATGTCGAATTCCAAATAAACTATAACGTTTTTTTTTTAAATTAAACCCCCATCGACCCCCCCGGGTTAATGGTAAAATTTTTAATACAGGTTCATTACATTGATCTTTTGGGAAATCTGGAAAACAGTTTTGAGCCCCGTTAAAATCACTGATATGTCCTGGTTGCCGAGGTTTTTCCCTTTTCCTGGGGGGTTTTTGTGGGCAGACGGATAGGTGCTCAACTGATGTTGTGTGTTACAACGTTCACGGCGGTGTCTCTCTTTCAAAAATTGCTGGTGTGAGTTTGTTTAACTCAGGCGTGTTGGATCTCGGTGTTTTCGACTGAGTAAGAGTAGTTTGGATTTTTCTGTGGGGTTTAAAAATTTATTTGTAGTCATTGTCTGAAATTGTTTTTTGGTTTTATTTGGTGTAAGTCTCATATTTTTTTTTTTTACTTTTTTTCCTTGGTTTGAAAGGATGGGGCCATTATCCGCCTTTTCGTTCCGGTATGCCCATTTTGATGGGACCCATACTATTTCAATTTTTTTCCCCTTTTTGATACAGTTCACTTGGGTTTTTTGATTTGTTGAAAGGGAGGATGCCCTCTATTACTCGGGAATCTGTGAATACCCAAGAGTTTCCAGGCATCCCCCGCCTTCATATTTTTGATTCGCATGTACCTCCCCGTGTGGACTTAAAATTTTTGGATGTTGGTAACATTCACAAGTGTATTCACTGATTACAGCTGTCTTAGGCCTTTTTTGGGTTTTTTTGAAATAGTATAAATGTGGTTGAATTGTAGTATTGGAGGAGATCCTTTGAAAAGTTTTGTATAAGAATAGTAGAATATAAATTTTCGGGGTTTTAGGAAATCGGATTCACTGGGAGATCTCTATTGTCAGGGGGGAGTTCAGATTGACAGGGTATATGTCTCCGACTCGGTTTTTGAAAATGTTTTTTTGTCTGATTCTAAGTTGACAAGATTGTTAACGTGATTTTTTTTTTGTCCACTTTGCCAGGTATTATCAGGTTGTTTTTTTTTTGTATACTACCCTTCATTGATTTTTTCTCGTTTTTGCTCATCGCATGGGGGGGTATTTCGTCGAGTGGGGTCAGATTTGTTTCTATTCGATTTCAAAATCGGCCACGATCCTTCTGAAACTGTTGGGGAATTGTTGAGTGGTATATTTTTTTCAATATCTTGAGAAAATGTTGTTTTTCGGGTTTCAGTTTTTTTGGGAAGTATGGGTATTGTGTCGGGCCCAGGACTGGGTGTTCGTTTTTGAAAAGCATCATCAACTCTGTTATGGTATAGGGGATGTTCATGGGGTTAGCATTATCGTCTTCTATATGGATTGGTTCGTTCTCCTCAGTATTTTTTGTGTTGCAAAAAATCTGGTTTAGCTTTCATTGTTCGAGTTTTCCCTGGAAAATGTCGCTCAGTATTTCAAAATCCCCCCTTATGAAGTCATTGAGTTTTCAGATTTCAAACAATTTATTCCAAAATTTGGGTTCGATCCTTTTTTTTTCTTGACTTTTTTTCCCAAAATTTTTGAAAACGGGGTGGAAGAACTCATGGTTGAGACATAGTTTTCCCAGATTTTTCACTTTGTTGGGGTAAATCTCATTGCGCCCTCAGTTGTTTTAAGTTCACCAGATTATCCGTGGTAGGCTTTTCAACTTTTAAAAACCCAGGCCGATCTGACAGTTTTTCCCATTCTTTATTCCACCATGGGAGGGAACTTGTTTTTTCGTTTTTCCTATAGCCCAGGGTGCTCTTTTGATGATTTTGGTGAATTCTTCCACTTGTGTTATATCCCCCTCGGGGGACTCCAAAGTCTTGAGTTGGGTCGTTTTCACCGTAAAATTCCATTTTCGATGTTACTTCCTCGTTTCCATTTTGGAAAATTTCACCCAAATCTCTCGGAAACGAGCATTTTGATCGATATCGGAAAGTGGTCGCTATCGTAGGAAAATGATGGTCTCTCAATGTGTGGATATGGGGGAAAACAGACTCAGATCAAAACGGGTGATTCTGACTCTTGGGTTCATTCTAGATTCAACCTTTTTTGGTGCGCAAGATTGGATGAAATCATGAAATTTCTCGGGTTGTTTCCCATTATTAGTAGTTTCCCTTCCCCAGATAAAAATTGTGGCGTTGAAGTTCCCCCTATTAACGGCGTTTAGAATTTGTAAAAGAAATTTTCTAATTCGCCACCATTCCTTTAAGGTATATATATATAAAAATATATATATATATATATATATATATATATATATATATATATATATATATATATATATATATATATATATAAAAATATAATATATATATATATATAAATTTCATATTTTTTTTGCTGTACCCTATAGATTGCACTGTTCATACCCCGTTCTTAGGGGGAAATTTTTGTTTTTTTTTGTTTAAAAATTGTAATCCCCCCTGTTTAAAGGTGTTTTTCTATTTTGTGGATGGAATTGTAGTTTTTTTTTAGTATTGCGATTGTCACAAAATTTTTTTCTTAACATTGTTAGGGTCCCGTTCGCTGATGGGAGTTTCAACATTTCTAAATGGGTAAATACCCCCTTGAAATTTCCCTTGTAGTATGAAAAAAAGAAAAAAAAGGCATTAAAAGAGGGTTTTCAAAAAGGGTTTTTTGAGCCTCCCCTTTCATTATCTGATGTCGAAAATTTGGGAAAAGGGCTCCAATTTGTGTTGAGTTTTTAAATTTTCCTTTTATTTTTTGATCCTAACTTAAATACTCCTTCCTGTTTATAAAAAATATATCTTTGGGGGATTTCAAGAGAGCATGGATATCATTAGTATAACTCGGCTATATTCAAGTTGTCCGAAGTCTAAAATTTTTTTTAGGAAGTCAATGAGTTGTCTAAAATTTTTAACAAATGGTAAATTCTTTTTGATGAAATTTTGCGGGGGTTTGGGATTCCGTTTTTTTAAAAGGGGGGAGTTTCTTTTGTTTTTTCAACCGGGTTATTTGGTTTTTGGGGCTGGCTTTCCCGAGTTTCAAATTTTTACAGAGGGACTGGGGAAAAGGAGCTATTTCTTTTTGAAGCCGGATGGGATACCTTAATTTGGTGCTTCGGGGTTCGGAACTGGGTCCCTTTTGTTCTCAAGTAGTTTCAGGCCCGGGTTCCACTCAAAATCACTCGTTTTTCCCTTTAATTCCCCTAAGGGAAAACTAGGTCCAAGTGGTAATTTTGCAAAATTCCCCGCAGTTTCAACCCCGCGGTGTTAGATCAACGCGCCCTTGAAGGACCGTACCGCCATTCGGTACCCGCTGTATTATCAGACTACTATTTATCGATAACGCCATTTAAATCAAAAAGATGTTTATAGGATGAGTGTTAATTATAATATTCATGGATGATTAGGTATGAATTCGGTAAATTGTATTGGGTATTTGACAAGTATAAATTTGCCCCAACATTACTCGATTGTGGTTTGATTGGTGGTTTAGCAAAAGCCTACAATGGTAATATGGGTTGTTGTTTCAAGTGGATTTGATATTTGTCTCAAAAAAAAATAAAGTAGGGTTTGAGCTTTTCACGTTGGGGAAAATTTCATTGAAACGTAATTCACTTTTATTGATTGTGGTTTGATTCATGGTATTATTTTTTTGGTCGAAAAAATATAAAGATGTTGAGTTTCTCGATTGGGAAAATTGGGGTGATTAATTTAATAATATGCGGTTTATTAGGGACGGTTGGTATATTGTATTCTATATTTGAAAAAGTTTTGTTTTCCTAACCCCCCATGGGAAAAAATGGTGTTATGATGTTGCTATTATTGATTGCCGGATGATGTTTGTTGTTGATGAAAAAAAAATGAAGTTTATATGGACATTTTTTTGATTGTAGAATATGGGTATGATTCGGTGAACTTAATTAAAGGTAGTGCGATGATTTTGCTGGTTATGGATTCCTTCAACACAAAACAATTTAGTTGGTTTGGACTTTATCGAACGTTGAAAGGAATCAATAATGGTATATATTGATTGTTGTTTAGTTTTGATTGTTTATTCAGTACTCGACCAAAAAAATGAAGTTTTTTGGACATGACCCGAGGGAAAGTGGAGTTAATTTTATCGGATAAAGTTAGTAATTTAATATTTTTGATTTTTGTGGTGTATTCTCCAATATCGCAAGGAAAAATATTTAATTGGGTTGATATTTCCCAAATTAAAGGAATGAGACTATATTTTTGAATTTTTAAAAAACCCCGAGCAAATGTGATGGAGTTTTTTATATG
>JAFIRS010005662.1:0-51885 GCA_018342105.1 Gonioctena quinquepunctata | reverse complement strand
ATTCAAAAAGGTATCTTCGTCGTGGAGGGTTTTTTATGATAATTGAATATTCTCGAGGTTTGAACTCGCCGTTTTTCGGTTGTAAACCTCGAAAAACCCTTTTTGGTAGAAAGACTGTTTTTGGTTTCCAAATCGGTTACTATTGTGTCCCCGTACTTCGTTTTAATTTGCCCCAATTTCGATTAGCATAGGCTTGTTTATGGAAATGTTGATAGAGCTAGGGTTTTCCCTGTAGCTCCCGCTCGCAACAGCGTTTTTTTTCCTGCAAGATTCATCTATAATAAATAAACAACCCCTTTAAAAAATTTTTTTTGCAAAAAAAAACAAACCCCTCCCGTAAACAAAAAAAAAAAATTTCTCCCCCCCCTCCATATTTTGAAGAAATGTTTGAAAAAAAAACTCAAAGTCCCCTTTTTTGACGTACAAAAAAAAGGGTTTTTAAAAAAAAGTAAAACAATAAAAAAAAAACTTATTTTTTAAAGGTTTGGAGATGCAAAAAAAACAACAAACTCAGAGAGCAAGAAAGAGAGCATTTGAATAGAACTATGTTTACATTCAAGGGATGATGAATGAAGCTGACGGTGGGGATCGGTCACCAACATCAATTTCCTATCCAAATTTGAAACAAAACCCTCGAACAAAATTCTCAGAACTGGCTTGGATGATGCAATCATTTGACCTTGAATATGCAAAAGGATCCCACGGTTCGAGCGTGCAGCTGCATACTCTCTTATCTTGTTAATGTAAACAAACTCTTTCAAAGGGTGCCGCCGATATTTTATCTTGTTAATGTAAACAAAGGATGCCGCCGATATCCGGTCGCTTAAATAAACAACTGATGAGAGGAAAGTGCTGACGTAGATAATATTCCTGCAAAGACTTGTCGGTTGAGTCATGGCCGCATCGTCACTGCTGACTCCTCCCACTTTCCAAAATGGCCGCCGCCATTCAGTCTTCCGTCCGACCAATGCCATTGACGAATGCAGCTATTGGTTGACACCCCCATTTCAATATGGCTGCTGCTCGGCTATTGGATAGCGGCCGGCGGCTATCACCACCCCCACGACCTATCACAGCTCTCTCCACCCCCACTCTCAATCACACACTCCCATACACAACATGGCTGCCACCATCGCGACCAATCACAGACCACTCACCCCCAACCTTCTTCCCTACCCACATACACCCACCACCCCCACCCCTCTCATTAAACCGCCATTTTTTCACAAACCCCTCCCACAACAAACCACCCATGACCGCCCACGAACATGGCGACGATCTCAACCCAGTGGCGGACCCCAAAACCATACAGGGGTTCGGGACCACTTGACTCTCCTCTCAGGTTACTCCCGCCACGTGGGCCCGGACTGACATAGCCCTTCTACTGTCGCAAATGCCTCTTTGATTATGAGAAACTCTCTCTCTCTCTCTGGGAAAGAATAAAGTGATAAGTGGCCCACGCAAACAATGTGATGATCTATGGACTAAATGAGCAGGATGAAGAAAATGATCTTGAGCTGTGTCCGAAATGTTAAAGCATTGATGAAAGCCCCACAAAACTGATGCGCGACGTTCAGGTTCAAGGAGAACAAATATCGTCCCCTAAAAGTTATATTTGAAAGTCCAAACCAGCCAATATGTATCTTGAAAAAAATAATCTAAAATCTAGTACAAGATATAAAAACATCAAGGATGACAAAAAACCCATGCAGATTTCAAAACAAGAAGAATTGGGGAAGGAGCTGAAAGGTAGACTGTCAGCGGGTGAAATAAGTCTCACTATTAAATAAGTCTCACTATTAAATATATCCACGGCACTTCAGCAATTGTTTGCACAAAAAAACTAGATTCGTATTCTCATTCCAATATTACCTTTGCCTACACAAATATAGCCTCACTCCTGCAAAATTCAGACACCCAACCCTATGGGTACTGATGAAAACTTGACCAAACGACAAAATTTCTGATTCCTCAGTGAACCTCAAAGGCTATTGGGCTTTCAGGCAAGATCGTTCGAACAGGAGAGGAGGTGGAGTTATGTTATACCCCAAGAAATCAGCCTTTGTACAAATTCAAATAATCGTCCAATTTTCAAAAGCATCCACAAGTGTGCTCAGGAGGTTCATTAGTAGTAGGGCTAAAGGGGTTGAGAGCAAGGTGGAGAGATTTATCTGAGATATTTGCGAAAATGGCGTCAGTTGTGGTCGTCTGCAGAGTATACACGAAAACTAGAGAAGTTTTGGCAGAGTTAAATCTCAACACGACGCCATCGTCGCCGACAAAAGATGATTCAAATTGTATTAGTGACGATTTCCGCCGACGTACCGTATGATGATGTACGACGAGTAGCGGTTTCTTTAGAATGTGACGAACCTTGAATATCATGGAATTGAACGGGACAGCGACGGCTTTTCGTCAACAGAGACCTGCCGAAAACCATCAAAAATTACAAGCTCAAGTTGGAAAATGACATCACGGTAATTTCATGGCAGAATTTCCCTGCGATGACGTCACTATTACCACCGCTGGAAAATAAAATATATAGATCAACAAAACAAAGCATATTGGAAATCTTTTAATTGTTATAAATTTCAACTGTTACCAGTATACGATTTTAAAAACGTTTCACCAAGTAATGCATTCAACTGATCTTCCAACTCACGTTGATAATCAACTGAATCGACAGGTCCCACATTGATGAATCATTCAACAGCAGAAGAGATTGTGTTTTAGGATTTTTTTTTCACATTTGAAATTTTATGACTGGAAAACGTTTTATCATTTATTTCAGCTTATTGGGTTCCAAGAAAAATGTAGATTGATTATATCAAATAGATGGTCCGGATATAAATGTTTCTCATAGTGGGATTACACAGAAAATGAAATATTTCAATTTATGTATAAAACAAAATCAATTCATCAAAAATTATTTATAGTATGACAGAGAGGGAAAGAGTTGTTATCTAGAGGCTACGTACATCCTTACTCTTACTAGTTTATATTGAATAACAATTACCCTCACTTAATTCCATCATTCAACGTACTCAGCTGTCAAAAATTGTATATTCCCCACTTTTTTTTCGATTTAGAACCCATGTTTTGAAAGCATTTAAACCAGAATGAATCCCTTTCAATATTGTCGTCACTGGTTCGACAAGAAAATGTTTGGTTTCAAACCGTTTTGAACCTGGCTCATCGAGAAAAACACTTTCAGTAAGATTAATCAAATGATAGTGAGTGGAGGGAAGATACTAGTAAGAAACCCAAACAAAAAGAAATATCTTGATTGGTAGCAATGAAGGAACTGTGAGAGGAGTCCCAACACAACCGCAAAAGAAATGAAAAACATTGCTAAAACCCCATTTTCCTGAAATTCGGTGTGAAAGTCTGTCTCTAAATTCGAAAAAAATAAACTTCGACCAGAAATTTCACTAAAGAAAATATTACATTTTAGGAACCCTTCGGTGGCTGAGGACTTGTCAGAACATTATTCGATACATTTTTGTGTCTCATTCATCTATGAGTTCTCAATTAAGACTGGAATAAGGAAATCAAATAACAATCTGAATGAAAATGAAAATTTTTACTTTTAGTTTTTTTTCTTTCGAGTTTCTTTCACAATATCTCTCAGATGTAGTTTAATGTCCAGCATAGTTTTATATTCACAAAAAATAACTTCATTTTTATCGTAGATTTTTCAATTGCCAGAAAAATATTTATTTTCAATATTTAATTGAAAATATTTTCTTTTTCAACATGACCTCGTTCTTCCACAATAGTTTTTTATATATTTTTCGATGTTACCCAGCAAGCATGAATGAGCGGTAAATAGACGGGTCGTTGCTGTTAACTGCGGTAAGATATCGGCAGCGGCACACCGATGTCGGTAAATAATTGGAATGATATCAGTTTTGCCGCTTTGGCTGAACATACGCATATTTATTATGGATGTCTTGAATTTAGCCAGAAATCACCCGTTAAAGATATGCGATAATCGCGCCGATGTCGTTTTGACACAGTATGTGGCATTACGCGCCGCGCCGCTGCGACCTCTGTAATGAAAATGCAACATTGGCATTACTGAATATCACGTTGGCAGTTGGTCCGACTGCTGATCTGGTCATTGTCATGGTGGTATATGGTCATCAAAAATAATCACTGTGGCGAGAATTTTTTCAGATTTGTGTGTTGTCATTCTATCTATTCGGTGAAATATTTTTCCAGGCCAGTTTAAAATGCAATATCTGGGAAATGTGGATGAGTATCTTGGAAACCATTTGAGATACAATGAAAATGGAGTAAAAGTTGTCTGTTTAGGTAAATAGGAACAATCTGGCTCTACAGTTTCAGAAATCCTCTACAATTAGTGGCTTCAGAGGGTGAAAACAGTGAATTGAATATATCTAGTCCTTGAGTCAGTCGATTCTGAATGTTTGGTGAATTTATTGTCTATAATAATGACCTAGCTTCATGAAGTTTCACTTTTTTTGGAAGATATAATGCTAGATTGTTCTTAGGCGCTTATATGGGCCAATTTGTTTTCATTGAAACCGTCTTTATGCTCATTGCCTTCCAAGATACCCTTTACTTCAATGTACTGTATTTTGAATTGGACGCCCCTGTATATTTGCATAGATCATTGATGAAATCCCAACAGTGGAATGACGCGGTTGATTAGTAGGATACCCGCAATCGCACCATAATCTGTACTATGCAATATCAGTTCATCTTAACCCTGTCTATCCGCTGAAGTCCCGCTATGTAATAAAGCGGCTGGTAGTCTGGAGGCCTACTGATGGCCGTCGCGACACGGGCTAGCCGGGCCGACGACGTATCATGATTATGACCCGCTTATGTTGTCTGTCGGCTGTTTTTAAAGTGCCTCTAGAGGCCCACGCGTAACATGTTTGCTGGGTAATTTTTCAAATAAATGTCACAATGAGTGAAATGGAAATAATAAATGGGTGGACAATCAGTGAAAAACTGAAAAATTTGTATTACAGAGATGTTATCCAATATTGATAACAGTTTTTAAAGAGGCAAAGAAAAACGTGAAACATACTTTCAAAAACGCATACGAAATGCAGAAAACAGTAAGCGTGCTTTATGGCAGGTTACTAAAGAACTGACAAAAAAAACTCATTCAAATAAAAATGTATTATTTAAGATGATTTAAGTAGATTCAATTTTTACATAGTTTGGTAAATGAAATATCTAATATGATGTAATATTATGATGAAAAGAGTATTCATTTTGGGGGATGACTATGCAAAAGGGTTTGCTAAAGTCATGAAAACACTTATTAATAGTGTAGACCCTATAATTGAAGAACACATACAATCAAATGTTGAAATCTCCAAGCTAACAGAGGATCTATTTAACCGAGTGACACAATACGGAGGGAACGACTTTGTTCTTTTGATGTTCAATACTAATAATATCAGCAATCAGGTATGTCTTTACAGAGCTATGAAAAACATAGTACCTATCAGTAAATTCACAAATCTCTTGATCATCACCGAACAAAACCGCCCCCTTGACAGAATAATTATTAATTATGTAAATAAGTGTATAGGAAGATATCGTAACTCAACAAGAAATACATCTATTGTATTTCTAGTAGACCCAAAAGTATCAAATAGTAAAATGTGCATTTGTGATGAAGTAAAAAGGTTTATACTGGAGACTAAGGAAATCCACCTGGCTTTAAAAACGATAAAAACTAACGATGAAGCAATAACATTAGGGCAGGATGGAGATAGGGAGGACTGTGGGGATGTCAATAGAGGTACTCTAGGACGAGACAGAGATATTGAGGTAATAAATAGCGAGGAAGCCAATGAAATTAACGTAATGAATCCCCAGACAACTTTTTTAGAATTTGGAAAGCGGAAACTCGACTTAAGATAATGCATGTTAATATACAATGTCTCAGAAATAAGCTGAACTCACTCGAAGTTATTGTACTGCAACATAATTTTGGCATTGTAATACTAAGTGAGCATTGGCTAAGTAGTGATGAAACACGTTTCTGTAAAATGGAAAATTATACATTAGCTAGTTCCTTTTCGAGATCCATCCACATTCACGGAGGAGTATGTATTTTTATTAGAAATGATATTTTGTTCGAAAAAATTGATGCTTTGAATGAATATAACAGAAAAGCACATTGAAACTTGATGCATAAGCTATTGAAACGAAAATGTATTGTGGTATCTATCTATCGCTCTCCATGTGGAGATATAAATATCTTCAAGGAAAATATCTCTGCCATGCTGTTAATATTATCAGAAAAATTCAGACCTTTTAATCTAGTCATTGGTGGTGATTTCAATATTGATTTCCCTACAGATTCTAAACACAGTCAAGATATGATAGAATTGTTCTCATCTTTTGGCTTATCCAAACGAATCTTGGGCTACACTAGAATCTGTGGTAATTCAAAATCATGCATCGACAACATGTTCACAAATTTTGATGTTGGTGCAGCAAAGATTTCTGACTTTCATCTATCTGACCATTATTCTCAAATTATAAGTATTAACAAAGAACGAGAGATTCCACTACAATATAAAATAATTTTGAATAAAAATATTGCCATCAAAACCTTATTTTACCATAAATTAACAACAGAAAATTGGAATGAACTCTTTGAACAGCATGAGATAAACGAGATGATCCAAGTTTACTATAATACCCTGAATTACTATATGGAAGTATCATTTCCTCCCATGAAAGTCAGAATTAATTCAAAAAGTGACCCTAGCATTAATTCGTATCCATGAGTAATTAAAATTAAATTAAAACTGGACAATAAATAAATTTAAATCAAAAAAAATAATTCGAACAATTACTTATGAAAATGAAGAAGAACAGGCGATGAAAGAACTGAACGAATACAACAACAAACAAAAAACCATCTGGCAGCTTATAAATAAAAATATAGGTAGTAATAATCACACAGAGAGCTCTTCTTGTATTACATCAGAGCAGTTCGATGACTTTTTTGTAAATGTAGCCCTGGATATGAATAAGCAAATAGACACACCCAATAATTCATTCTCAAACTATCTCCACCAATTTCCATGCAATGTTGACAACTCAATGCATTTCTATCAAACTGATACTGCATAGGTGAATGAAGTCATCAAATCTCTAAAAAACTCGGGCTCGCTTGATATTTACAATCACTCAGTGGTCATGTATAAAGAAAATCTATCTGCGCTACTACGACCAATTACATGTATTGTCAACTTGATTCTGAAATCTGGTGTATTTCCATCAAAACTAAAAATTGCAAAGATAATTCCGATTTTTAAAAATGGCGATATCAATCTTCCTTCAAATTACAGGCCAATTGCACTACTTCCAGACATTGCAAAAATTATAGAAAAAATAATGGCAATAAGAATGATAAATTATTTAGAGTACACAAATATCTTCACAGACAGACAGTTTGGATTCAGGAAAGGAAGAAGCACGGCGAAAGCAGTGCTCGAATTAGTCGACTTCATAACTGAAGGTTTCGAAAACAAAGAATCAACACTTGGCATATTCCTCGATCTGAGCAAGGCGTTTGACTGCGTCTCTACTGATATTCTATTAGAAAAACTGAGATACTATGGCTTTGTAGGCATAGCACACAATCTACTAGCATCATATCTAAATGAGAGAAAGCAATGTGTATTATATAATGAAGAACTCAGTAGCTTACAAACGATCCTGAATGGTGTTCCACAAGGTAGTGTCCTTGGGCCATTACTTTTCTTGATTTATATCAATGACCTGCCAAATTCAATGACAACATTCACAATGATATTCGCCGATGACACTTCCTTCGCCATTCGGAAAAACAAGAATGGAGAATCATCAGAATTAGTAAAGCGAGTTATTCAGGAAGCTACGGACTGGTTCAGTGCGAATAGCCTATGTGTGAATAAAAGCAAGACCCAAACAGTTATGTTCTCGCTGTCTCATAATCCCTCAGATAATGTGAAATGTCTTGGTATAACTATTGATTCAAAGTTAACTTGGAAACCCCATATGGACAAACTAGCAAAAAATCTATCAGGCAAGGTCTATGCAATCAGGCAGATAAAAAATAAAGTCGGTCGGGAAGCTGCCCATACCGCTTATCATGCAATGTTCCATAGTGCCTTAACTTATGGACTGATGAACTGGGGCACATCTATCCATATCTCGAGAATATTTACAATTCAGAAACGAGCAATCAGAGCTTTAGCTGGAATAGCTCAAATGGAGAGCTGTAAGAATTGGTTTATAAAGTTCAATATATTAACTCTGCCATCATGTGTAATATACTGCAATTTGATACACATTCAAGAACATTTACAATAGTTTACTACAAATGGAACCAACCACTCGTATAATACTAGGAATAAGGATAATATTAGAGCACCAAAAGAAAGATTAGAAATAACAAGGAGATGTAACTCATACCATTGTACAACTCACTGCCCCAATCAATGAAAAATGCAACCCTCGCTAATTTCAAAAGGAAACTGAAAAAACACCTCTTAGACAATGCTCACTATGATGCGTCTGACTTCAGCTTTACTGAGTGAATACATTTACATTTATATATTTATTTATTTTAATTTGTGCTCGTATTATATACAATTTACTGAGTGACCATTGTCAATGTACTGTCTCTATGCATTTCTGTTTTTTACATTTATATATTTATTTACTTTACTCTGTGCTCGTATCATATACAAATTTTATTAACTAACTACTGTTTCTCGGTATTTTAATATTCGAATTGTAATTTACATTTATATTATATGTAGCTTTATTATTGACTTGTCATAGCTCTAAGGTGTCATAATTTGACCAATAAAAAATCTAATCTAAAAATCTAATTAATATGTTATACCTAAAAATCAGTTCAGCAATAACAGAATGTTCATGAATCCATATACGGAGAAAGAACTGTATTTATTATTGCATAATAAATTAATAAATGACAGGTCAGCCAGTCTATATAAAGTTTCATCATTTGTATTGGAGTGTGTTATTGATATAATCCTAGAACCCCCGACTTATTTAATTAATATATCCTTTGAGTGTAGTGCGAATAGATAAAGGTTCTTTTTTCAAGAAAAAAGATTCGACTATGCTAGAAAACCACCAACTGACAACAGTAGGGTTTTTTAAAAAATCTTTGAATATTTCTTCTTCTATAGATTGATATCATTACTAGATTGGCATCAAGTTATAAGCAAACAACAGCATGGTTTTCGTTCAGGTAGGTCAACTTCTACAGCAGTGCATTAATTCTATCATATAATATGATTGACGTAGGTGAGTGCCCTGAAGCGATATTTTGTAATTTGAGTAGGGCGTTCGACTGCATCATGAAAAACTTTTACTGATATTGGAAACATATGGTTTCCAAGGTTTACCTCTTGATTGGATCTCATCTTTCTAAGGAAACTGAAAACAAATAGTTGCCATACATTTCCAATGTGAGGGAAAAACAAAAATAATTCAGTCTGATACTGGAGACTTGATTAGAGGTATCCATCAAGGATCAATATAAGTGCAGATTTTGTTTAATTTATGTGTAAATTATGTTGATTACATTATCGGCAAAGAGCACTATACTGCATATGCAGATATATGCCTTATCATTATTCATATCTGTTTCGGATTAAAAAAATTAGAAGAAACATGTGAACACAGCATTGAGAAAGTAGCAAAATTCTTCAATGGACGTGATCTAATCATTCCTAATCGTCAGAGAGTTGTAAAAATATACAGATCCCGATTGGAAACACATTTCTTCTCAATTCACATAAACCTGTGAAATTTCATCATCATCAAGTTATCTGGACGAATTATTGAATTTCAAACCTAAATGCATCAATTGGTTCTAAGGTTACTTATTTCACTGAAATATACGCATTATTTTGGAAAAGCTCTCGAATCTGTACCATGCTCAAATGCTATCAAATGAAATATGGTATATTTTGGGGAAATTCCACACTTCAAATCCGTCCAAACCCAAAATGAATTCTTACTCAATATGAATAATCACGAACGTAATATAAGACAGAGAGAAGACATTCATGTAGAAAGAACAAAATTGAATATTTCTCCATCTGTTCCTAATTTTATTGGACAATTTTTTTAACAATCTTCTGAAAGAAATAAAGTTTTGTGATTCCTTCAAGCTTTAAAAAAGAAGAAATTGTTTTTAGTTGTTAAAACTTTTCATGATATAAACGAATTTTACGATATCAAATTACATGTATGTATGACTATTTACAAACATTTTATTATATTTTCACGTGTTTGTATTTAACTTCAGCTATGTAATTTATCAATTCCTATACTGTGTCAGAAGGAAAATAAAGTGATTTGAGCGACAGACATGAGAGGTGATGCAATCCTCACCGCATCTTGCATAATGACTTCTCTGTAGATCTCATTGGCCTATTTCACCCACAAGACGACCATATATTGCGTGATCATCCTTAGAAAGTGAAATAGAAAACCTTTCGACCAGCACCCAAAAAATATTGATTTAAGAGAATCCTCACGAAGTGGAATTCCTTAGCGCCAGATGTCGACAGCGCCAAGTGTGAATAGTTTTAAAAATCTCTCTGACTCCTTTTTGCGCGTAACAAATGTTTGATGATACTAAGTTTTACTTTTACGAATCTTGGGTTCATGACTATTAAAATACGGAATTAATTATTGTCCGTTTATTTCCATTTCACAAGATAACTCAATAGCGCGCGCGACACGTCTTTTGAACTATACTGTAGCCCAACTGATAAAACAACTTACTGGCACTCGCACGCGATGCATTATATAGAGCTCATCAGTACAAGAAAATTCTCAGAGGTGACCTCTGAACCTTCTGCAAATTACATCAATCCTTTTCTTCACCTTCACTTCTTCCTGGGCAAAACCAATTGGGAAATTGACAACCTCCTATCAGCTGACTCCCATTTTCTGCAACCAGGGAATCCCATTGTGCCACATTGCCTTGGAGATGGAAAATGGTGAGTAGTTTAAAAAAAAATAAGCTATTTTTAGTTTCTATGTAAGAATCCGATGGAAGAGATGACAGTCTACCTGATTCCCATCAAGAGTCTCATGATCTGAGTGCTAAACGATTCGTTTATTTCAAAGGTATCTCTGGTACATAAACACTTGATAAACAAACTCTGTGAATATGAAGTTGGGATTTAGCTGCAGACTGGTTCAAATCATATAATCTCTAATAGACGCCAATATGTGGAAATTTAAACAAGTAATATTACACTAACAGAACCATTCATTCAAATTCTATAGAACTTACAATGGATGTTTCTGAAAGTAGCATATAGCAACTACATCATTTCCAATATACATTGCTGACTTGGTTGACCATCTAACTGGACAGTCCATCACGATATACGATGATAACTCCTCGTTTCTAATATCAAATAAATCGATTATGAATTAAACAGAATGCAATCTGCTTCTGGAAAAATTGTACATATGGGTCTCGACAAACCAACTCTTTTCAATCTCGCAAAAATAAATTTACTGATATTTCCTACTGGTGTGCCAATACGTCTCAACTAATTAATATAATAATAATAACTAGACGTTTTTCAGAATAAATAAATACAACTAAATTGTTCGTAGTTCGGAGTGAATAACGTGGTAAAGAGATAAGTGCAAGCACTTGTTTCCCACGAAAAAAAGAAAAAATACATATGAATAATGAAAAAAAAATGTGCGAAAGATTGTGTAAAAAGTATGTAGAGGTATGAAAATAGAAAAAATGTAAAGATGTAGGAATAAAGATGAAAAACAATGTGTACATGTAAAATGTAAATATGTAAAAACAGAAATAATACTACAATATGATACACGATATGTAATAAAATACAATAAATCTCAATGACCCACAGTTGAGTACTATAAAATACAATAATAGAATTAGATGTGTAAAAAACAGGGCACAGTTATCTATTTGTTTATTTTTATTTTATTTAATCAACCATTAGATTCTATCATGGTAATAAAATATGTTCTGGTAGTCTGTAGTAAGGACTTTTTCAGGTACGATTTAAAAGTGTTTTTGTCGTTAATAGATTTTATGATTTCAGGTATTGTCGTGTCGAAAGTGATAAACTCAGTAACGGCATATCGGCAAGCCTAATGAGAAACCCCTTTCCCTTTCGGCCGACAAAGTAATGCGGTAAATACGCATTGAATGCGTTATTAATAATTTCGGTGCAAAGCCCGACGGTATCTTGAATAGCAATTTCAACTCAAATGCAATAATAACGATTTGGATTTTTGTGTTCTGCGAATGCAAAACCATTCTAATTAGTATTTCAAATTTCAAACTGAAATTGACCAGACGCACGTAATTGGAGTGTAAAGCGACAAGTGCATCTGTCAGGGCCATAAAACCATTAAACCATTGTCGACAGCACTTGAGATTTTGGCTAGATTTCACCGAATAGTCGTAAATCAAATTGGGGTAGACAAACCGTCAAAGGCAGCTGGGATGACGGGACAATTGAACGAAATATTGTTTTTCGGCATGGATTTTGTTCAAGTTTACGATTTGAAAACAAACTTTCTCTGAGAGAAATAAACCAAGACTGACGTAAGGGTGTTGCATAGACAGCCAATGAACGATTGACATTTTGCCGATCGTGGAGAGAGAATGTTGATTTTTCGAGGGCGAAAAAGATTCTCAAAAACTGAGACGGACACTTCTCGTTGACTCGTGGGCTCGACTACAAGTGCGCCTTCGTCTGCGATCTGCTAGTTTCAGCGTGTGTTTATTTTTATTTTATTCTTCGAATATGCTCTGCTCTTGTGCAATATCATTGCGAATACAGCCGCTCCAGTGGGTATTTAACGAGTGCTTCCTGGGAATAGCCGCTTATTCTTCACCAGTTATTTGGATTTCTACCAGTATTCGCGAAGCTTTCTGATATTTTTTTTGTCTCAAGGAATTCTTATCGACGCTTTGCAGCGGATTGAGGTATTTTTCGACGCCAATTCCACGAGCTCTTGCCTCCAGTCTTTTGATCAATCAACCTTTTCGTTTCAGCTACTGATACAGTGTTTTTCCAACGTCCAGCTTACTCATACGTTCTACGGAAAAATATATAATAATCAACCCTTCTCTTACAGGAACCTGCACAAGTGTGCCTTGGTGCGTAGGGTTGTTTAAGCCTGATAACTGTTGCCGTATCTGAGGTTGAAGAGGGGCCTTCGCACATCGGAAGCTCACTAACGTGCGATCCTTCATGACCCGCGAGATGTGAAAGATACACTGAAGCGAAACGTCAACCAGATTGAATCCCGAGATTACACACGTGTCTGAACCTCAGTGCACGGGTCTTTCTGCGACCAAAAACGCATCAGTTACACCGCGGTGATAAGTGTAAATACGGGTTAATAATAAATTGAGTCAATAAAACTAAAGGTTTAGTTCATGTGTGTCGCATAGGTGTAGGGATCGTAGGTGCCTCTGTATGACCGTAGCCTAGGCTCAATGTGGTGTCTGCAGTTGTACGCGTTATATATAGTTTTGCCTTAGGGAAATTTTATTAAGATAGGTCACGGTACGCGTTTAATACAATACAATACAATACAATAGTTTATTCATCCTGTAAGATCACATGTGATATAGGACAAGTCAATAAAAACAGTAAAAAGTCAATAAAAACAGTAAAAACAGTAAAAAGTCAATAAAAGCAGTAAAAAAGGTCTAACACTTACAAATATTATAAGTCATAGAAACATACAAACATGCAAATAAAACTCTATATGATAATCTGTTCAATGTTGTATAACTAAATTAAAGCTAAATTGCTACTGAATTCTTGTGTTGTATAAGGACATAGATCAACAAGAACATTTTTTAGTTTTCGTTTAAAAATATGTGTTGGTAAACTCTTCAACTTCTGTGGAAGTAAATTGTACAAGTACAAACCAAAAGTATTCGGTGATTTTTTGGATAGTTCCAGGTGCCTGAAAGGTACCTGAAAGTTATCTTTTTTCCTAGTATCGTGAGTATGCTTGTCACAGTTCCTTTTGTAGGTATTTTGATTACAATGTACATATGTCAACAGTTCAAGAATTAATATGCTACTGACTGTTAATATTTTATGTTCTTTAAAAATGTTTCGACATGAGTGGTCAGGTGGACAGCCTACGAGACATCTTAAGATACGCTTCTGACATAGGAAGACACTATGTGCAGCTGGAGTGTTTCCCCATAGAATAATTCCATAAGAAATTCTGGAGTGAATTTGAGTGGAATCAAAGAATACTCCTAGAAATTTGACATCTGTTATTAAATCAATGGTAGTATTATTTAATTTGACGTTTAGTGCCGGTATGTTTGAGTTTTGATGAGTATGAAATGTTGTATAATTGGTTTTACCAGAGTTAAGTAACAACGATCTGTCAGAGGACCAAGCAGATAATTTGTTGACTGAGCTCGTAATTTTTGTTTGTAATGAGTCAAAATTTTTATCTTTAATTAGTAAAGTGGAGTCATCTGCATATAAAGTGGTAAAAGTATCTGATAAAATCAAGGGCAAGTCATTTATATATAAGATAAACAGTACAGGGCCCAATATAGATCCTTGTGGAACCCTAGTGCATTAATGTCCATTGATGAAAAACAGATTTTCCAGATTCGGATATTTTTACTCGTTGACCTCTATCTTTAAGTACGAGTTAAACCAGTCATAAATATTACCTCTGATTCCGTATCTGTATAACATATTTAGTAGTGTGCCATGGTGAACGCAGTCAAAAGCACGACTGAAGTCACAAAGATTCCCGTCGGGCTCTCACCGTTTTCAATGGCTTCAATAATTTCTTCATAGAACGATGTTATTGCGGACATTGTAGAGTGTTTCGTGCGAAAGCCATGTTGATTATCACTAATTATTTGGTACTTGTTTAAAAAGTTCGTAAGCTGATCAATCATGGCATATTCAATAATTTTTGATAAAACCGAGGGTACTGATAGTGGTCTATAGTTTTCGATGTTTTCTGAGCATCCTTTCTTCAAAATAGGAGTAATTATGGAGGTTTTCAACTTAGAGGAAATTTCCTTCTGTAAAAGATGAATTTATAATATGCATTAAAGGTGCAAGTATGTGGGGTCCTATCTTTTTGATGACAGTTCCAGAGATTCCATCAAAGCCATAGGATGGTTTATTTTTTATTTTGTTTTTAATGATTTCAAGAACATCATTTTCCGTTACATGGGCAATAAACATGCTATTAGTTTGAAAGTAATTATTAGGGTATTGAATGACAATATCTGGAATATATATGTTGTTTATGGTGTCTTTTGGGATTTTTATAAAAAAGTCATTGAACTTATTTGCTATTTTTGAGGGTTCATCTAGTATTTCATTGCCGTCTTTTATTTTCAGGTGTGTCATAGTTTTTGTTTTACCATTTAGTTCATTTATAACTTGCCATGTTGTTTTATTTTTGTTTGTGGAGTTATTTATTTTATTGAAATAAAATTGACTTTTTGTACTTTTAACAAGTGCTCTATGTTGTATTCTAGCTTCTCTATAAAGATTTTCTGCCTGGGGGTAGGATTTTTTCAACACATATGATTTTTTTAGGTTTTCTGATGATTCTTTCACCTCGTTAGTGACCCATAGTTTGTTAGTTTTGTTTCGAACTTTTTCGTTTTTGATCGGACAGTTTACGTTAAAATAGTGCATCAATGTATCGTAAAATTTGTCGAATTTGGAATCTGTTCCAAATCCAATCCAATTTTCAGGGAATAACTTCACTTTTGACATCCCTGCTGTCCTATAATTCACGCTCGAGGACTCGCCCCAAAACACAAATTCAACAAACTTTATGTGTACTCCACCCCGTTGAAAGTATCACGAGAGTTTCATCCAACCAGGCTCTTGATTGTTCTCCATATGAGAATCGTTCGGTTCTTCAGCCCATCACAACTGCGCCAGTCAGTGGTTCATTTTCAGTTGAAAATAATATTTCTTTCGGCTCTAGCTTGGAGAGCCCTGTAATCAATAGAGACAATTTTTTCTCAGAAAGTCAGACTGTCACACAGTCGTTTGTTGAATCACGACGCGTCGAAAACTGCGCTACGGAATCTAGCGACTATCTAGATTCGCAAAAAGCGGTTCATTTAAATTATCTTGCACCTCCTAGGCTAAACCGTATGAGACGTAGCCTGGATTGTATGAATGTGAACAAAAGCCACGTTGCGGACGTTCCTGATGAAGACAATGATGACTCACCAAATAATTTTTCTGTTGACCAGAATACACTGCGTGATCTGAGTCCGAAGGAAACTTCCACAAATTTTTTTCTCGATAGGCCTTTGAGAGCCTCAAGTAATATTTTGAATTTTGGCGATAGACCCGCCAGGGTAACTGATACCCCGATAAATAACGGCACACCTCACCGAGTTGTGGAAATGTTTCAATCACTAATTTCGTCCAACGAATTTTCTGTAATTTCTGGAATGAACGGAATGAGAATGTTTGATTCGAACCGACTCCGCACTGACAATAATTCTAATATATCAGAGCTCAACCGCTCTCTAGCTAGTAAAGAGTCAGCGATCGAAGGGGGTCCACCTGCGCGAGGGGGGGGGGGCGTTCATCAAACGACCTTCACGAATAGTGAAATCCCTCCCTCATGAGGTAGAGTGGAAGTTATTTTTAAGATTTGAGAAATTCAGCGAAATGAGACGGAAGATACCAGTAATTAATACCTTCGCCTTCCCCTGAAAGGCATCAACCCCTATCGAGATAGAATGGTGTTATACATTTTAGTGCCAATATAGGCTGATATAGCTCCTCTGTGACAGTGATTTTTTCAATAATAGTGCGTAAGTAGTTGGCGCCCTCTAGTCATATACTGATGACATGGATGATGTGCTTTATCAATACTGAAGTGATATGTTGTACGTGTTGAAATAGAAAAGCTGATGAATATCCATAATCTGTGATGTACTATACAGGTCTTCAGTAGAATATCTACGCGGATTTGACATAATTATTTTCAGGAACCTTGTTTGTAGGATTTTGAGTGGGTTGATGTATGATAGCGCAGCGGCGCCCTATGCCTATATTCCATATCTGAGGTGACTCTCTACAAGTGCAAAATACAAAGTTTTCAACTTTTCCGATGGTAGGTACTCTTTCATGTGTTTGAAGGTAAAATTTATATTTTGTAATTTTTTTTATCACGTATTTGATATGTCTATCCCACCCTGACGATCTAGGTGTAGGTACGCCTAAATATTTTATTTCTTCCACTGACAATACCATGTATTTTGCCATTTATGTTTATAATTGATATCTTGCATATTTGTCATACCAGCAGCATTACAACTAAAGGATAGAAATTTAGTTTTTTGAGGTTCATGGTAAGGAGTTTGTGCTCGAACCAGTCTTTTATTACCTTGAGTTCTTTCTCTGCTTTCTTCCTTAGATTTGACAAATCAGCTTCCTAAAAAACAGCCGTGTCGCCTGTGAAACCTATTATTTCTCCAGATATGTTCAAGCTAAATAAATCATTTAAGTATAGATTAAATAGTGTTGGTCCAAAGACCGTTCCTCGTGGTACTCCATATTCAATGTCTAATTTTTGACTTATTCTATCCCCCACTCTAACAACTTGCTTTCTTGAACTCAAATAGCTTCTGAATAAATTCAACTCAGATACCCGAGTCCTCTAACGCTTGAATTAATAATGTGTGGCTCACAGTGCCTTACTCAGATCAGTTAAATTGAGTGTGGCATCCACAGTTGAGATTTTTTTCCTAAATCCAAATTGTTTACCAGGCAACAAGTTAAATTTATTTATGAATGAGGTTATTCTGTTTTTCAAATATTTTTGCCAAGTGGCTAATGAGAGAAATTGGTCTATAATTACTGACGGATGTTCTATCACCATCTTTAAATACAGGCACTACGGAGTGGAAATATGGCATGATTTTCTTTCAAAAGTTCTGCCCTTATGTCGTCAATTCCAGGAGATTTATTGTTTTTGAGCTCATTAATCGAATTATATATTTCTTTAGCGTTCGTAGGAGCTAGCAGTATTTTCCCAAAACTCACAAATTTACGATTAAATTCGTCTGCTTTTTCCTTATCTTTTGTTAGATACCCATTTTTATTTGCGATAGTGTCAATATTTTTTTTTTTGTTTCCTTCCACAGAGTTTTTGTATTATGTCCCACAAATATTTTGTGTTTGATTTATTTTTGTTTAGCTGCTGCTCATAATAGTTTTGTTTAATTTTTTTAAGTTGTTTGTGAGTTAATTTTTGTATAATTTGTATTCGTTTTTTAGGGTTTGGTTTTCAGGATGGTTATCATCCTCAAAATACTATTTGTGAGCCACGGTGCAAAGGGCGTATTTTTACGCTTAACAAAAAATTTTATAGTGCAATTTTCAATTGCTACTTTTATTTCATTAATGAAGGCAGTTGTTGCAGCATTTGGTTCTTCATGTGTATAGACGATGTCCTATGAGGTTTCTGGTATAATTTTGGTTAATTTGTCATAGTTGGTGTACTCTTTATAATTGTTTTTGTTTTGATTTTTTAATTATTCCAATATAATTTGTAGTATGACAGTATCATGATCAGTGACTGCAGATTTAAGTATTAGTGGAATAGTCATACCAACTCTCTGATAGTTTTTTGGTTTGAAGAAGATATTATCTAAACATGTTTTTTGCCTTGTAGGATTTATTAATCATCGAAGTGTATCCGAATTCATTAAGTATGTTTATGTTTTCAATTTTATTTACACTGTTCTATAAAATGTTGATGTTTATGTCGCCAATAAAAATGTTATACCCATATGTTTGTGTTTGATTTTCTTCGAAATTCTCCTGTATAAAGTCATTTATATCGGAGGCTGGGGAACGGTAGCAGGTTGTTATACATATATTTTCGTGCCCAATATCAGCCCTTAGGAAATGTATACCACGTTTTGATATAATTGAGTGTTAAAATGAAATATTGTTTTCAGGTATATTACTGTGCCGTCATTTTGATTATATTGTCCTTGGTTGTAAATTGAGTTATAGCTCTGAATTTGCTAGGTGCCAGGTTTCAGTCAGTACTAGACAATCAAAGTGGAAGTTAATGCTGTCCAGTAATATTTTAAACTCGTTAAAATGTTTACTGAGACTCCGTATATTGTTATGTAATATGATGAAATTTTGGTTTTTATTGACATCTAAAACTTACTTACACTCATGACATTCATTTAGATTGAAAGTATTTAGGCTATTCACTTCGAAGTCACGAATATGGATCCATATCAGTTAAAAATAAAAATCATTTAAGGTGCGAGTCGCAATGGACAATTTACAACCGCAATCAGCGACTCGCCGTTTGTTAACAATGAACGAATTGTTGCAGTAATTGAAATGAAATTCGCTACAGAGATGGATGAATGATCAATATATGACATATAATCCATGGCAACTCAACTGGATAAGTACTCTCAAAATAAAATTACTAATAAAAACATTTTTAAAGACAAGCTTTTATTTAAGTTGTGTACTAAAACGTATAAAGTAAGTTAAGTCATTGCTGACAATGATTTAATTATTTTTTGTTGAATTATTTGGTTTCAAAAAGCTTGTCGCATGAAGTTTTCATAAAAGTAGGTACCAATTAATTTTATCGGGCAATGATTGCTTGGTAGGTAACAACTTGTCGAAGTATTAATTTTTATGACAATTCGCGCGACAAGCTTTATGAAACCAAATAATTCAATAAAAAATAATTAAATCATTGTCAGCGATGACTTAAACTTATTTTATACGTTTTAGTACACGTCTTACATGAAAGCTAGTCCTACAAAAATGTTTTTATTGGCTATTTTATTTGTTGCTTTTCAGTTAGTTCGCTTTAATCTGTTCATTTCTAATAGAGCATCGTTATTACAAGGTATTTTCCCTGTAAGTTTTGAGCTGAAAGAAATCATGATCTCTGACCCCAAAAACTCTCACACACCAATTTCGAATAGAATCTGACCATAATCACAAAACTCATCCGCCAATCTGAAGTCGCCATCTTGAATTTATAGATTTTGACAAAAAATTCATAATCTTCAAACCTGAAAACCCCACATTATTTTGAATAAAATATGACCGACCGCGAAAACCGCTACATACCAATTTTGAATCGAATCGGACCATCATCACAAAATTCGTCCTCCATCTTGGGGCGGCCATCTTGAATTTATGAATTTTGACAAAAATTTCATAATCTCCGACCCAGAAAACCCCCAGATACTAATTTTCAATCGAATCGGACCATAATCACAAAACTCGTTCGCCATCTTGGAGCCGCCATTTTGTTTTTTTCTCTGAAAAAAATTCCATAATTAATTGCCACCGGAATTATGAACACCTGCCAAATTTGAAATTGTTCGGACGACTAGAAGTCGGTCAAAATTCACTTGCAAGATTTGACCCTAACGAACGAATGAACTAACAAAAGTGAAACTAAATAAAAGCTTGTAAAAAACTCAAATCTGAACAAGTTTGAGGTTATCAAGAATAATATTCTTGAATTTGTTTTAGAATTATGAATAATTAGCTAATGACATCACTCAAATTATCAAGAATGCATCTAACCAAAAAAAAGTTGGAAAAAGCATTTTATTTTCAAGTTTTTAATGAAGAATTGATACTGTG
This sequence comes from Gonioctena quinquepunctata, assembly GCA_018342105.1. Classification (NCBI taxonomy): domain Eukaryota; kingdom Metazoa; phylum Arthropoda; class Insecta; order Coleoptera; family Chrysomelidae; genus Gonioctena; species Gonioctena quinquepunctata. Next base: position 31,159 of record JAFIRS010005662.1, on the reverse strand, counting down.
TATAGGTACGCGATTTAGTGAGTTTCGATCCATTTTATGGTGGACTTAGTTCAGCTACCGACTGCAAGAGGGCGATTTTACTATAGTCGAAAGAATGAATGAAAATTGAAAGCCAAGTAGTAATAGATCTTCAGAGAAATATGCCAAATCTTCATCTCTTCATTGATATTTTCATAACTACTTCATTACAAGCTTTTAGTTAACTTGCAATGTTCATTTTGACCCCCTCCTAGTTTTGTTAGAGAAAAAAAAATTACGGCTCCGAAATGGCGGACTTGAATTGTGTTATAGTCCGATTCGATTCAAAATTGGTAAGTGGGAGTTTTGGGAGTCGGACATTATGAATTTATTGTCAATATTCAAGAGGGCGGCTCCAGTTTTGTGACTGAACCATTTCTATTCAAAACTGGTACGTCGGGGTTTTTGGGATCGGAGATTATGAGTTTTGTCAAAGATTATTTTTTGTCAAAATTCATAAATTTAAGATGGCGGACGAGTTTTGTAATTATGGTCCGATTCTATTAAAAATTGGTATGGGGGGGTTTTCGGGATCGGGCATTATGAATTTATTGTCAAAATTCATGAATTCAAGAGGGCGGCACCAAGATGGTGGACAAGTTTTGTGATTATGAACCGTTTGTATTCAAAACGGGGGTTTTTAATTAAAATTTCTCGAAGATCATTGATTTTTGTCAAAATTTATGAATTTAAGATGGCGGACGAGCTTTGTAATTATTGTTCGATTCTATTAAAAATTGGTATGTGGGGGTTTTAGGCGTCGGAGATTATTGTTTTTCTGTCAAAATTCACAAATTGAAGATGGCAGCTCCAGGATGCGGATGTGTGACGTAGGTTATTCTGTAATAGCATCAAAAACTCTTCGCACAAGAATACCTACCAGTTTGTGCCTATTCAATCTGAAAACATTGCGTGGTACTGAAAACATCACGGTGCAAGGTTTTGAATCTGTTACAAGATAACTTACACAAAAAAAATTTTTTTTTTCAGTGCATTTCAATAAAAGCTTTCAATTTTTTAAAATTATGTTTGATAAATCGCTGTAGATGTTGACAAAAAAAACAATCTTCAACTCCAAATCACAAAAAATTCGTCCCCAACCCCGTCGTCAGACTAAAAATCACAAAGCTCATCCGCCATATCTGATTGTTGTTTTCTGGTATTTTTTAAGTAAAAAAGAACTGCAATCAAAGTTTTTGCGATATAAAGTTATCCAACAATCAAATTTGGATGACATTTTCTAAATATGGGTTTTTTCATGGCCCTGAAAAAAATCAACTCGACAAAATCCCTAGTATTTTGCAATTTTGATGTAGGTAATTTTACCTCAACGGTCTATAGAAAAAACATTATAAGGACATTGGATGCAGTCATACATTCATTTTATTTTCCCTTCCCATAAATGACACACATAGTCTGATCATCATGTGCCTTTTTTCGAATTCGATTTTGCCTTCACCGAAAATTATGATCAAGTTGTCATTCGATTCGTAATTGTATCTAAAAACTTTTTGAAAAAAATCCCGTTCGAAAAAATTGCAAAAGTTATAAAAAAATTGTAAAAAAAGATGGGTTTCGTATTTCGCGAATATCTCAAAAACTATTGCAGATATCTGAAACCTAGAAAAATGTCCTCAAAGATTTTTTGCAAATGATATTGTCTTGAGATTCAAATACACTAGAGTCTTGTAATGAATAACACTACACAAAAAAACATTTAGAAACGAATACAATATGGAAATATTTTAAGAAAAACTTCAAAACCTCTAAGAAAATAGAGAATGTACTTATGACTAGTTTGCATTTTCGCCACTCTGGCGCTGGCATCAAATTTTGAATTCCCAATACACGTCGCGTAGATTTTAATTCCGCTGGCGTGTAGAACGTTACAAGTTGCGTGGGAATCGCCACCGCCACAATACGCTGCTGAAAAATGTTCGACACCGAGAAATGTATTTGAGAAAACGTCCTGCACTTTACAATATAATGAAAATGATTAAAAAAATTAAAACAAGCTTTCATCCAAATGCATTAAAGAGGAAAAATATTTTATTTAGTTGTAAAACCTAGGTTATTCTGTGAGTAGCAGATTCAAAATCTTGCTGGGCAAGAATTCCTATTTTATATTCGCGGCAAGTGAATCTGCTACTCACAAAATAACCTAGATCGAACAATTGAATACATTTTTTTCCATGTGCATTTGTATAAAAGCTTTTCTTAAAAATTGTTTTATTCATTTTCATTCAATTCTCTTTTAGTCATTTATGAAATCCGTCACCTGATAAGAACACCCAGATTTCGTTTGACAAAATCGTTCAAGAACTCTTTGGATATCAGACTCTATAACATCCTACCTGAAAATTGGAAAACCCTCCAGTCTCACACATTCAAATCCACAGTAAAAGAATACCTATTATACCACTGCTTTTACTCTATAGAGGAATATTTGGACACTCCATTTGCCTCCCCATGTCTTTTCTCGCCACACTTATAGTGAGGCGGTTTAACGAAATTACCGTTACCTGGCGGATAAAAGCACCAAGCACCTTAGGGTATACTAATAAATGTTGGCCTAGGAGCCCTCTGGAATTTCAAAAAAAAATTTATGTACGGCTCTAAAATCCAAAATGGCCGATAAATACGTAAAAATATCACGTTTAACACAAGCTATTTTAATATGCATTTTTAATAACAGCGTCAAGCCAGCTGAGTATAGTACAAACTTAACTTAGGGTAGTCTACATATTAAATAATATACAATAAAATATATCCCTATCATTAATTACAGTAATTTATAAGTATAAATGTAATGCTAATAGGAGTTAAAAAAAAAGTTATAGCTATTCATTCCATGGAATTTAGTATGCAACAGTCATTGTAAATTACACTTGCACTTGCATAGTGGTGAGCAGTCCAGATTGGCTTTCCCACATTTGCAGTTGCTGCAGTCTCCTTTGCATGACCGGGAAACCTCTGGAATTGTCATCCAAACTGGTACCCATGACTCTAAAACCTTATTCCAAGCAAAATCGTGCAGTGAAGGAATCACTTGCTGTGTTTGTGTGTTAGTCGTCCAAATACCGGCTTGATAAACTGCCCTACGGATATGTTGTAGAAGAGCATCCTCAGTCGGTGGAAGTTTGTCCATTGCTCGATTCTTCTGATAGAAGAGCTCCTTTCTTATCTGGTTGATACTGCTGAAAGGAGTGGTTTTATCATACTGAACAGTAGTCAGTCGCTCCAGCTTCTTAAAGTGTTCGGAGTCAGCTTTCAGCAATTGGAATGGATGAGTAGCTAAATACACAAATGTATCAGTGACGTCTTGAAATGATTGCCATGCTTCCCAAATAGACTTCTTACTCTTACCTTTGAAGGCGGAGGTTGTGTCACAAACAGAGAATAAGTGAAACACAGGTAGTGCTCGTGATTTTGATTCCCCCAGGCTAATACAGATCGCGTTGATGTGGAAAAACCTGTAATGCTTGCCCATGCCAAAGACCACCCATATATCGGCCAGAGGTTGAGTCACTATTAGTTTATAGAATGTGCCAAATAAGGATGACAATCACATCTGTGTCTACAGTATGCACAATAATACTCTTTGCCCCTAGCTGTAGTGAATGTAGTACATGAACCACAATCCTTGTATCTGCCTCTTCATGATTGCAGTTTTCCATTGGTATGTTTGAACCAATTTGGGCAACTGCTTTCCCTGATGTGACATATATATCTTTGCCTGGTGGCCATTTGAACTCTACAATCTTGAAAGTCAAAAAGTTGAATAATTCCGTCTTGTTCATTGAGTCACGGAGAAAGTCCATCCAATTTCGTGGCAGTTTGGTGTTGCCAGACACTTTCCTTCTAATCCCTTTACCTCTTTTTTCCCGGGTAGACTCCTTTAAACTGTCTGGAATGTAGGTGTCCCAAACAACATCTAACCTTTGGGAATTTTCCAGCTGCTTATAAAGGTAAGGTAGAAATATCTTATCAGCATATTGATTAAAGGTATCCACACTTGTAGTGGGCAGGCAATGGACGATGACTGAACCGTCTAGAAATTTGGAGTCATAAGTTGAAGGGGGTTCTGATTGACCTGGCTGGTCAAGACATTGCAGTATCCCAGCCTTGTTAGTTGGCAAATGCAGCTTACCAAAGTCTGAAATGGAAGGAGGAAATGACTGTATCTCATGCGCAAAAAACTCATTCAAATCAGATTCCCGGTTCTGCAAAGATATATATATATATATAGTTGGCTAAATAGTTCCACATTGTTCTGAAGCACTTTCAGCGTCTTTCCCTGCCTAAGTATATATAGGGCTCCTTCCTCAGATGTAAACATATTCCTAAACAAACTCTTATCACAACTACCAACCCATTCGAATATAGTAATCACAGGCGATTTGAATATAAACTTCTTTGATCCAGAGTCCTTACCTAGCCTCCAACTAATTAATTTACTTAATTCCTATAATTTAAGAATGCATGTAAATGAACCTACTCGATTATCAAAATTCACTTCAACCATAATTGATTACCTTTGCACCACTTCAGAAGAAACTTCATGCTCGGTTGTCCCCTCAGGCCTTTCCGATCACGTAGCTATTCTCGGCTCCATACCGCCCAACATAAAAACTCCTGCACCTAAGTTCAAATATAGTCGTCTATTTAGTACAAAAAATTTTAATAAATTCCACGAGTTTTGCTCAAATAGTCGCTGGCAGGATATTTTCCATTCCATAGATCCCTTTTATACATTTTATACTCTCCTTATAAATAATTTTAATAGGGCTTTTCCAATTCAAAAAATAAAGGTGAAAGATAAGAAACAATGGCTAACAAAGGGAATAAAGACATCCGCAAAAAATTTAAAATTTCTTCACTCAATTAGAAAATTTACCACTGAACCATTCTTTCATAAATACTACAATAGCTACCGCAATTTATATCGAAAAGTATTAAAATCTGCAAAAGATATACATTATAAATCAAGAATTGATAAATCCCCCAACAAATCTAAGGAAAGCTGGAGAATACCTTAAACCTTAAAGGAAAACAGAAAATTCCGCTTGAATTCCCATTGAACCCAAATACCCTCAATGACTATTATTGTACTGTAGCCTCCAAATTAACTGCACACTTAAGCCCCAACAACATTGATCATTACATGTTAAATCTCTATGTCGAAGAAACCGTCAATTTTTCTCTAACACATACAATTGAACTGAAAGAAGTCATTGGAGGTATAAAAAATAAAAAGGCATCAGATCAAGATGAACTTTCAATCAACATATTTGCAAACCTTCCAGATTTAGCTCTGCTCTCATCAATCATTCACTCGAACAGGGCATCTTTCCCCAATTCTTGAAAAACTCAATTATAATACCACTACATAAAGGAGGAGATCCAGCAGACCTTGGCTAAGATAATTGAAAAATTAGTACAGAAGAGAGTTATGGAATTTCTACTTAAAAATAATATCTTGAGCAAGAACCAGTTTGGTTTTCAAAAAGGTAAAAGCACCAATGATGCTATATTTTCCCTTCTTTCAAAAGTTTATGATGAAATTAATCATGGAGAGCTGGCCGCTGCTGTGTGTTGTGACCTTTCCAAGGCGTTCGACTGTGTTAGTCACGGAATTCTGCTCACCAAACTAGATTACTATGGTTTTAGAGGAACTAGCCTGCAGTGGTTCAAATCATACCTAGAAAATCGCACTCAAATGATAAAAACCAACCACCTCTCCCATGCCCAGACAATTCAATGTGGTGTGCCACAGGGTTCTGTACTTGGGCCAATATTGTTCCTGCTTTATATAAACGACCTTACAAAAATTAATATATCCGGCAAGTATACGTTATTTGCAGATGACACCACGATATTTTGGCATGACACAAACGAGAATACATTACATCACAATATTCAAAAAGACATTGAACAAATTAAATCCTGGTGTGATGATAACTTGCTTGTCTTCAATGCCTCTAAAACGAATTTACTTACATTCCGCTGCGAGCTCTCTACCCTCAACTTAGGAACTAACACCATTAAAAATGTCTCCTTCACCAAATTCCTCGGACTTCACATCGATAAAAAATTGAAATTTGACGAACATGTCACAACATTGTGCAAGAAATTGTCCTCCGGATGCTATGCCGTTAGGATAATATCACGTGAGTTGGGTTTTACCGCCGCCAAAACGGCATATTTTGCTCTTATTGAATCCCATCTGATATACGGTATAGCATTCTGGGGAGTGTGTAGCAATCAATTAATACAGATGGTGCAAGTTATTCAAAAAAGAGCCATTAGGGCTCTCTGTAAAGTTAAACCGCGTGACTCTTGCAGGGAACTCTTCAAAATCCACAGAATCCTCACAGTCACCTCGATTTTTATTTTAGAAACTACCTGTCTAATTCATAGAAACCGTGACAAATATATATCAGCGCCTTTAAATCATAACACTCGTTCTTCGCAAAAATTTAGACTACCATTACCTATACCTAAAAGTAATCTTGCTAAAGAATCCATCATCTACAACGGGCTAAAAATTTATAATTACCATTAAACCTAAGAGAAATTGAAGCATTTGCATTATTCAAAAAACAACTAAAAGAACTACTATACATTCATCCTTTCTACAATATAGAGGAATTTTTTAGTTGTGAACTCTTTCGTTTATAGTGAACTACACTAGCCCCTTCATTGAGGAATTATTCTAATATGTTTGCATCTTGGGGATGTACCCTCTTATTATTTTACATTTCTTAATTCTTAAATTTTTAAACTATACAAATTTTAATTAGTCTGTCCCTGTACCATTTGTCGTTTTTATTATTATTGTTTAGTTTTTAATTTTTCTGTTTTAATATCTATTTCTTTAACGTCTTTGTCGATAAGACCAGTTTCTTCTGACAATAAAGCATAGTTTGATTTGATTTTATGCTTGGGAGGGTCGTAGAGTACCTCTTCGTTAATACCAACGTGGAAGTTAAAATGTACAAACCAGTAAACAGTCAGAAACTCCTAACTCAGGACTCAACTCAGGCCAACTCTCAGAGTAGTAAACAGAATACAGGTGGATTATCCCACCGCAAAAAACCTAAACAAGATGCAGTACTTATCAAAATGGAGGGAAAATCATATGCAGACCTTCTTAAAACGGTCAGGGGAACAGTTAATCCCAGTAATATAGGAGTGGACGTGAGGGATATAATAAAGACCAGGAAAGGGGAACTTCTCCTTACGATAAGGAATGGGGCGGATAAAGCTGAAATTCTAAAAAACGAGATCAGGGATAAACTACCAAGTGCAAAGACATCAGTCCTGGTGAATAAAAAAGTTCTGCACCTGAAAGATATGGACCAGGCCGTAACCGCTGTTGAAATTGAAGAAGAGGTCTGCAAAACAATCGGCACAAGATCGGAAACTTTCGAGGTGAGAGCCCTGCGACCAGCATTTGGAAACAGACAAAATGCGACACTGGTAATGTCAGAGGCAGACAAGCTCCTAGAAATAGGAAAAATCAAAATAGGATGGACCAACTGCAGAATCTTTGAAAGGAAAGAGGAACTCAGATGCTATAGGTGCTGGGAACACGGGCATATCAAGGCGGAGTGCAATGGGCCGACAGAGAAAACCTCTGTATGAAATGTTCTAAAGTAGGACATAGGGCAAAAGAATGCACGAATAAAGCATACTGCATACACTGCAAAGAAGAAGGTCATCAATTCAGCTACTCTAAGTGTAAGACATATAGAAAAAATTTAGAGACACCGCGTGGAAATACCGATCAAACTTAAAATCCTCCAGATTAATGCAAATAGGAGCCGACCAGCTCATGACATGGCACTAGGCGAATGCCCAGGAACTGGCAGTAGCGATAATAATATTTTCGGAACCCAACCGGAATGCCATTAAGAATCGAAAGGACTGGATTTTCGATGAGGATATAGACACTGCAATAAAAATTACCGACAGCGACCTTGCAATACCACAACGTGGCAACCAGTAGTTTCACAATCTACAGTTGATACTGCTCCGGGAACGATGATATTCATGACCTTGAAGTGACTCTAGAGAGAATTGGGGAGCTGGTCAGAACCAAAATGGAGAAGGTTATAATCGCTGGAGACTTCAATGCGAAATCTCCGCAATGGGGCATGAATATTACAGATCGGCGAGGTCAAGTAGTAACCGAGTGGATAGCCACGAATGACCTGGTCATTTTGAACCAAGGAACTAAACCTACATTCCAGAGACAAAACTACTCGTCAATTCTGGACCTAACAATTGCGACAAATGATATGATGATCAACGTTAATAACTGGCAAGTGAGTGAAAAAGAAACATTAAGTGACCACAATTATATTATTTTTTATGAAAAACGGGTATTCGAAGGTAAGCAGAGAACCAAAGGTTGGCAAGTAAGAAAGCTGGATCAGGAAAAATTACAAGATGCAATCCAAGTAATGGGCGATCTGGGAGCAATAGTCTCTGCAGAAAGCTTTTCCAATAACCTGGTCGAAATATGTGATAAATCAATGCCAAAGAGAAAATCAGTCAAAAGGGGGAAACCAGTATACTGGTGGACTGAAGAAATAGCAGAAATCCGAAAAGAATGCGTACGGAAAAGAAATGCAAAAAGAATGCAAAAAGAAACCAACCACAAGTAAATTTCCAGCTATGGGAGGGGTATAAGGAGAGTAAGATAATGCTAAGAAATTGCATTAAAAAAGCAAAGAGAGCCAGCTGGAAGGCACTTTGTGAAGAAGTGGATAATGACATCAGGGGAGATGGGTATAAAGTAGTTATGAGAGGGATGATCGGATATCCGCCTCGACCAAAAATGACGTTACCAAAGATGAAGGAAATAGCAAACCACCTATTTCCTGTTCACCAACCTGTGATTTTTGACTGTGATATTAATGGTAGATTTTTAAATTTTACACTACAAGCCGCAAGCAGCAAACTGAAAAATAAGAAGGCGCCAGGACCTGGAAACATTCCACCAGAGATAATAAAGCAAGTAGCAATAGATCGTCCTGAAGATATATTGACAGTATATAATGCGCTTGCAAACAGAGCAAATTTTCCAGCTGAATGGAAGAGGGCAAGAATAGTTCTGTTAAGAAAGGAGGACAAACCAATAGACAACCCCGCATCGTACAGGCCGATATGCCTATTGGACGTCGAGGGCAAGTTGTATGAGAAGTTGATACTAGGGAGGCTTAAGAAAGAATTGACACGCACAGAAGATTTATGCGTTAAACAGTACGGTTTTAGGGAAGGCCGACAGACAGTGGACGCCATCAACCATGTGACAAAATAGCTAAGTGTGGCGAGACAAGACATGTGGAGGCAAATGGAGTTTCCAAATATTCCTCTATAGAGTAAAAGCAGTGGTATAATAGGTATTCTTTTACTGTCAATTTGAATGTGTGAGACTGGAGGGTTTTCCAATTTTCAGGTAGGATGTTATAGAGTCTAATATCCAAAGAGTTTTTGAACGATTTTGTCAAACGAAATCTGGGTGTTCTCATCAGGTGACGGATTTCATAAATGACTAAAAGAGAATTGAATGAAAATGAATAAAAAAATTTTTAAGACAAGCTTTTATACAAATGCACATAGAAAAAAATTGTATTTAATTGTTTGATCTAGGTTATTTTGTGAGTAGCAGATTCACTTGCCGAGAATATAAAATAGGAATTCTTGTCCAGCAAGACTTTGAATCTGCTACTCACAGAATAACCTAGGTTTTACAACTGAATAAAATATTTTTCCTCTTTAATGCATTTGGATGGAAGCTTGTTTTAATGTTTGTAATCATTTTCATTATATTGTGAAGTGCAGGACGTTTTCTCAGATACATTTCTCGGTGTCGAACATTTTTCAGCAGCGTATTGTGGCGGTGGCGATTCCCACGCAACTTGTAACGTTCTACACGCTCACGCCAGCGGAATCAAAATCTACACGACGTATATTGGGAATTCAAAATTTGATGCCAGCGCCAGAGTGGCAAAAATGCAAACTAGCCATAAGTACATTCTCTATTTTCTTAGAGGTTATTCACTTGAAGTTTCGAAGTTTTTCTTAAAATATTTCCATATTGTATTCGTTTCCAAATGTTTTTTTGTGTAGTGTTATTCATTACAAGATTCTAGTGTATTTGAATCTCAAGACAATATCATTTGCAAAAAATCTTCAAGGACATTTTTCTAGGTTTCAGATATCTGCAATAGTTTTCGAGATATTCGCGAAAAACGAAACCCATCTTTTTTACAATTTTTTTATAACTTTTGCAATTTTTTCGAATGGGATTTTTTTCAAAAAGTTTTTAGATACAATTACGAATCGAATGACAACTTGATCATAATTTTCGGTGAAGGCAAAATCGAATTCGAAAAAAGGCACATGATGATCAGACTATGTGTGCCATTTATGGGAAGGGAAAATAAAATGAATGTATGACTGCATCCAATGTCCTTATGATGTTTTTTCTATAGACCGTTGAGGTAAAATTACCTACATCAAAATTGCAAAATACTAGGGATTTTGTCGAGTTTATTTTTTTTCAGAGCCATGAAAAAACCCATATTTAGAAAATGTCATCTAAATTTGATTGTTGGATAACTTTATAAACCGCAAAAACTTTGATTGCGGTACTTTTTTACTTAAAAAATACCAGAAAACAACAATCAGATATGGCGGATGAGATGAGTCGGGGACGAAATTTTGTGATTTGGAGTTGAAGATTGTTTTTATGTCAACATTTACAGCGATTTATCAAACATAATTTTAAAAAATTAAAAGCTCTTATTAAAATGCAATGAAAAAAAAAATTCTTTTCTTTTGTGTAAGTTATCTTGTAACAGATTCAAAACCTTGCACCGCGATGTTTTCAATACCACGCAATGTTTTCAGATTGAATGGGCACAAACTGGTATTCTTGTGCGAAGAGTTTTTGATGCTATTACAGAAAAACCTACGTCACACATCCGTATATCCTGGAGCTGCCTTCTTCAATTTGTGAATTTTGACAGAAAAACAATAATCTCCGACCCCTAAAACCCCCACATACCAATTTTTAATAGAATCGAACAATAATTACAAAGCTCGTCCGCCATCTTGAATTTATAAATTTTGACAAAAATCAATAATCTTCGAGTAAATTATTAATCTTCGATCTCAAAAACCCCGACATACCGTTTTGGGAAAGGCTAATCACAAAACTTGTCCACCATCTTGGAGCCGCCCTCTTGAATTTATGAATTTTGACAATAAATTCATAACATCCGACCCCAAAAATCCCCACACCAATTTTGAATAGAATCAGACCATAATAAAATAACTCGACCGCCATCTTAAATTTATGAATTTTGACAAAAAATCAATATTCTTCGACTAAATTTATAGTATCCAATCCCAAAATTCCCGACATACTAGTTTTGAATAGAAACGGTCCATAATCACAAAACTCGTCCGCCATCTTGGAGCAGACATAATGAATTTATGAATTTTGACAATAAATTCATAACGCCCGATCTCGAAAACCCCCACATACCAATTTTGAATAGAATCGGACCATAATTACAGAACTCGTCCGCTATCTTGAATTTATGAATTTTGGCAAAAAATCAATAATCTTCGACTAAATTCATAATCTCCGATCACAAAATTCCCGGAATAGAAACGGTCCATAATCACAAAATTTGTCCACCATCTTGGAGCCGCTCTCTTGAATTTATGAATTTTTATAATAAATTCATAACGTTCGACCTCGAAATCCCCCACATACCAATTTCGAATAGAATTGGACCATAATTACAACAAAACTCGTCCGCAATCTTGAATTTATGAATTTTGACAAAAAATAAATAATACTCGACTAAATTCATGATCTCCGATCGCAAAAACCGCGACATACCAGTTTTGAATAGAAACGGTCCATAATCACAAAATTCGTTCACCATCTTGGAGCCGCCATCCTACATACCAATTTTGAACAGAATCGGACCATAATTACAAAACTCGTCCGCCATCTTGAATTTATAAATTTTTCACGTCGGACAACTAGAAGTGGGCCAAATTTAACTTGTAAGAGTTTATTTCAAACCCACAGATAGACATCGGAACAGGTGAAACTGAATAAAATCTTGTAAAAATGAAGGAATATAGCAATAGAGACGTTGAAGTGAAAATGTGGAAAGAAGTGGCAATGGCTATTAGTCTAATCGACAGGTTGAAAATGGTCTAAAATAGAGATACTGCTCTTAAAATTATGTGTGATAGCTCATTGGATCCGGAATAACGCCTAGAAAAATGTGCCAAAAGCGTGTATTAGCACATAAAAAATTGCAAAAGTTATAAACAATTAAAGATTTAAAAAAAAGGCATTTCGTTTTTTGCCAATATTTCATAAACTATTAATATTTAAAAAAATTCAAAAAAAGATTCTGAAAGGAGGAAATTTCCAATAAAAAACTCCCGGAACTCTATCTCAATTATTTATAATTTTAATTTAACGCTGAAAATGGGTCTCCGCGCGACATTTGTAGGTTGCGCGCGCGGCGTCAAAAGCGGTACGACACATTAATTAATTTATTTAAGGTATTAAATTTTGTTTTTAAATTTTAAAAAATTATGGTGTATTCTGAACACTACAAATAATTTATTCCAGTTGGAAATTTTACTTAAAGTTAATTTTTCAACAAGTTAAACGATTGTTAACTAACAAAATTTTCTCGAACTTCTGTCTCAATTTTAAATGAAAAAAAATTTTTAAATAATTTTTTGCTTCGTAGAGCCTTTCTTATATATACTTAACAAGATCACGTCATAAAAGTTAAAAAAATATTCATACTTTTTTTAATAATTTTTTCTTAAAAAAACAAAAAAATAAATAATGTTGTTAAAATTTTTTTTTTCTTTATTTTTTAAAACAAGATTGAATTGATTTGCAAAAAAAAAATTCCCGCCATTTGTTGATAAATTTTTTATAGACAAATCGATTATTTCAATATTTTTGAAAAATTTTTGTCCACAACTTCATTATATTACAAATATTATGATTTTTGAAAAACAAAATTCTTTAATAACAATTTTTAATTGTTTATAATCGTTTTTTTTATATTTCTATCGTTTAAATAATCAGTTAAGAAATTATATTTTTTCTAACAATCATAATTGACAGTCCTCTATAAAGTAACAAAACTATTTTTTTTTATCGATAATTCCATTGTTTATTAACTTATTGATTTGTTATAAACAAATTATTAACTTTGTTAGATTTTTTTTGAACCTTCTAAAATTTACAAAAACAACCATATATAACAAAGTATAGAAAAAAAAATTCCCAATTTTTCCCAATTTCAATTCCCAAAGTACAATAAAAAATTGGAAGTTTTTTTTTTCTATACTTTGTTATATATGGTTGTTTTTGTTAACTTTAGAAGTTTCAGAAAAAAATCTAACAAAGTTAAAAATGTGTTTATAACAAATTGGTAAGTTAATAAACAATGGAATTGTTGATAAAAAAATATTTTTTTTGTTACTTTATAGAGGACTGTCAATTATGATTTTTAGAAAAAAAAATTGTAATATAATGAAGTTGTGAAAAAAAATTTTCTAAAAATATTGAAATAATCAATTTGTTTATTAAAAATTTATCAACAAATTGGCGGGATTTTTTTTTTTGAAATCAATTTATATCTTGTATTAATAAAAAAACGATAATATGATGAATTTTTTTTAACAACATTACTTGGATTTTTTTGTTTTTGTTCAAGTACAAAAATTAATATAAACAAAGTATGAATTTGGTTAAACTTTTATGGCGTGATCTTGTTAAGTATGTATATAAGAAAGGCTCTACGAAGTGAAATTTTTTTACGACAATTATTTAAACATTTTTTTTTATTTACAATTAAGACAGAAGTTCGAGAAAATTTTGTTGGTTAACAATCGTTTAACTTGTTGAAATTAAATTTAAAAAATTTAACGGGAAAAATTTTTAAGTGTTTCGAATACCATAATTTTTTCAAATGAAATATTGGCAAAAAACGAAATGCCATTTTTTTTTCATCTTAATTGTTTATAACTTTTGCAATTTTTTATGTGCTAATACACGCTTTTGGCACATTTTTCTAGGCGTTATTCCGGATCCAATGAGCTATCACACATAATTTTAAGAGCAGTATCTCTATTTTAGACCATTTTCAACTTGTTGATTGGACTATATGTATGAAATCTGGAATGAGTTAGAGGTCGAACTATCAGCAAAAAGCACGTATATTGTTTTGCTTGAATGTACTCGACAGAAAAAACGCTTTATGTTTTGTTGCATCAAACTCGTCGGAAATATCGTCGCGTGAAACATGCCTTGGAAGTTCCATCCGCGTAGTTCGACTCCAACTGAACAAAATACCAGGCAAATAAGTAATTCCTGCTTCCACATATAAATAGGACGACACCTAGACAAGACAACGCCGCAATTGTACATCAGGCAGATTTTCAGGTCAAATCGAAAATTACCGATTCGAATTTTTATGAATGAACTGTGCGGTAATGTTTGTTGCATATAATTGTATTTTCGTGGCGCACTGGATCAGGACCATCTTGCGTTTCAATGTTCCCACTGTGCAAAAACTCATACTATTAACGTTATTATATAGATTATACATTGTTACGTTATGATTATTGTGCCCATAACGTCTCAATGACCAATTTAGAGTCGTTATATTATATGTCCACCAACATAAAAAATCAAACGTTAATAAACCTCGCGAATATGTTTCTTGCTCAGTGGGTTGTCAAGGATGTCGAGACTCTCATCTTAAATTATCTTCAACAATATAAGGGACAAGAAGCTCGATAAAAAAAACTGGCAATAAAATTAGGTGTGTTAGTATATGGGCCAACATATATATTTTATTTACTGTCAACACTATCAGAAGTAGAATTCAATTGGGTTGATATTCTTCTCTTGGCTGTTGGACGATGGTATTAGATTTCTTTGGCTTATTTACCTTGAAATCCTGTTTCTGCGACAGTTCTCTCCTATTTTGAAGTATTTTTGTACGGTCTCTCTTGTGTGTATAGGTGTTCCTGTAGGTTTTTGGGCCATCTCCTTTCTTGTATGTTTTCTGATATCTGGTGTTGAAGGAGCACTTTTGGGCTCTTCCTCTTCACTGAAATCAATTTCTATCAAATCTTCTGCGGTGTATTGCTTATCTCCCACGTACAATTTGTTTCCTTTTATGTATTTTTTTCAGCTGTCGATTTTCTACAGAGATGCAATCCTTTCTTCAATACTTTATTTTCTTCCCTCTGTTGCTCTGTAAAGCCGTGTCCGCACCAAGGATAACATTGTTAGAAACATGGTGTTTCTAACAATGTTACTAACAAAGTTTGTAGATTATTGGAAAAATTGTTGCTAACTTTTGTTGAGTAACTTTGTTGGTAACAAATGTAAAAAACATTATTGAAAATGTTTACCGACAATATGTTTCGAACAGGGTTAGCAACAAAATTCTGTTTCCCATCACTTGTCGGTAAAGATCAAAGAAATGTGTAAAACAAATGTTAGCAACGTTGATGTGGACGGCGGAAGATTTTATTATTTTGTATTTAGTCTTGACTTGGCACGACATGGAGTGGTCGAGGGAAAACGTTTGTAAATTAATAGAACTATTTCGTGAAAAATCAATCCTTTGGGATGCAACGGAAAGAGACTATAAGAATAAACAAAAGAAGTACGACGCATGGGGAGAAATAGCTGCTCAATTCGACAGCGATCTTGGTGAAGTTGAGAAAAAAATGAAAAGTTTGATCGGGCAGTTCCAGAGAGAGTTGAAGAAAACCACCAAATCAAAATCCGGCGATGGAACTGATGATATTTAATTTTGTGACCGATTACATTAATCAAATATTCAAAGTCGGCACTTGACATTCGCATAAAGTTTTTGAAACTTCCCTTGCCTCGAATTTGCCCAGTCAATAAGTCATCAAATTTTAGGTCTTCCAATAAATCAGTACCGCTGTATCTCTTCCTACTTTTCAAAAATGGACGTACTCACATCTTTTTCTTCCTTTTTTTATTTGTTTCACAAATTACTACACATGCTGCTGCCGCAATGATAATATCATCGTCTTCCATTTCTGCTATACGATTCTTCCGACTGTCGAAATTGGTCTGGACGTTGCTGTATTTGAACAGTTAGTGACAAATTTTGCAACAATGTTTTTGTGTGTGTACTACGTTTGGAAATTAGTTGGAAAACATTGTCAGTAAATTTTTCATTACTAACATTGTTTTCAACAATGTTTTTTGGTGCGGACACGGCTTAAGATCGTTTGCTATTGCGATTCCGGTATTCTTCAGCTTTGAGGAGTTTTGCAGTATGTTTTTCTTTTTCACTAACGACAATAGTTCAACTTTCAATGGTGCTTCGTTATGTTTGCCTAGGGAATACAGGTCACTTATATCGTTTTCTGTTAAGGTGGCACCAAGCTATTTCTAGATTAGTTTGCAAACGAAGGAAATATTTCTCTCACGGGGATGTTTATTCAAGACAAATAAGATGAGATTTTTCTTCTTACTGTTTATTTCCAGGGTTTCGATTTTATTTTCCAGGATTCTATTTTCTTTTTCAACTTCACTCACTCGTTTTTTTTATGGCTTCTATATTCAGTAGGATTCGGGTTACGGCTGCTTCGATTGAATTTTTCACATCTATCTTGCTCGATTACATTTTTTACGAAATTTGAGCTAGGAGTTCTCTAGTTTGTATTATTGCTTGCCCATGTACTATGTTTGGGTTAATATAATGGGTTCATATGAGTGCAAGGCTAATTAATTCTTTGATGGAGAAAGTTGGATCTTCTTCCTGCAGACGGTTTTCTTCGTGGGGAATTTCCACTTTTTACCAACCACTAAAAGAGCTCTCAGGAGCTCACTCAAACATGTGTTTATCTATCGACGCTACATGAATGCATAAATAAATGTTAAATACTGGAATCTATCAAATTAGATGATAGTCTCCGAATTTTTTACTTTGCTGAAATCCACTTGCATCTTACATATGGCATTATGCTCTAGAGTTCGCCCCCTTTATAATTCAGAAAAAAATTATAAGAACCATGCTCAACAAGCCAAAGACTGAACACTGCAAAGCTTTATTTGAACAACTTTCAATCCTACCCCTGGTGTGCCTGTATATTCTGGAGGCTGCTAGTTACATTTATGACAACAAATCAAACCTCATTGCACATACTGACATACATTCATACTCAACCCCGAACAATAAATACCTGTATCCACCAAGGAGTACCCAACAATTAACCTACAATAGACCTATTAATATAGGTTTAAAAAATTTCAACTCCCAAGAAGTATTAACGATTGTTCCACCCACTTCAAATTCAGAATCACCCTTGAATATTTTTATTGGATAATATGGTTTATTCTCTCCAAGAGTTATTGGCGTTCACTGCATTTTAATTTTGATGTATTTGTGAATAGTGTATGTACATATCATTAGTTCATAGCTAATACTTGTTAACAATTTTTGACTATTACTTTATTTGTTTTCAATCCCTTTTAAGTGACGTCACCTCTTTACTCTCACTATCGTTACTATTTCAAAATAAATACGAATTTGTAAGAGAGCCCAATAGATAAATATATAATCTGGTTTACATACTGATTGATACCCTTCTCTCACCTATCCAGAATATTTAGCATGTCCGCATGGTTTTCCCTTTTTATTTATTTATTAATACCTTGTAATCAATTAATTAAATTGAACCTACGAGCCACTGACCTAGCTACGAATGTTATTTGCAGCTGCTACTTTGATTCGTAGCCGCTACTGTGAGTTGAATTACAGAAACCAACCATAACAAATTGCCAAATTCATGAATGTCTATAGTGCACTCCAACAGAGAAGTACAAGACATATACTCATTAGCAAAAACTAACCTATTATTGTTTTTTCAGGCACAAAAGAAAATAAATTGAAACGGCTTAAAAAAAGGTGTTATGCCATCTCAGAAAAGTAAATTGCACCACCTACTTTTCTAATTCAAATCGGCAGTATTACACCCACTTCATTTAAACTTTTTCAATTGTTTATCGACGCCATCACATTATTTTTCAATTGGTAAATATTTCTTCAATGAAATCGCGCGATTTGAGACATGTGCACAGTTGCACAGTGGTTCAGCAAGTGTGGCATCTGATCTGATTACTCTACAATTGATATCATTGGAACCAGGTGTAGGTTTAGTTGAAGTTTTTCTTATTATTGAGAAAATATCTCCAGGTGTCATTGGTGTTAGAAAGAATATTGTATGTGCTCCCTCAATATACATATCTTCGGCTTCAGAAGCAAATCACGTAACTCCACTTTTGGTCAAAATTGACATTTTAATGACATCTGCTACAGAAAAACAGTACTTTCCTGTGTAGAAATCCACGTAGCTCCCAAAAATTATCTGAATTCTCAGTTATGCTACAAGAAAATTACGTATCTCTAATGATTTAATTGTGAACTTTGCAAATCACGTATCTCCGCAAGACGAAATGAGCTCTTGACAGCATGGTAGTGTTTTATTTGATGAAAATAAAAACTTCTTTCAAAAAAAGAAATAATTCCGTGAGTACCTGTTTATGTAATACAATTATTATCTTCGTCGCAAAACTCAAATTTTTTCTATGAACAGCCATTGACATTTTTTAGTGGAGTTTGGAGGTAGTTTGCAGCACTTCTGTTTAAGAGTAAATATAGGAGTTACGCACTTTGCTCTTGAATTGTTTTTAACTTTGTTCAACTTATTAACAGGGTATTAAATAATTGATACAATAATCACCAAACATTATATTAAGGAATTGCAATCCCGAGGTACCGGCCGGCTGGTCAGGTTAACAATAGTCTTATCGACATCTAAATCAAGCAAGGCTGGGCTAGGCCAGTACTTGGATGGTGTAGTAGCATATTCACAGCTGCATATGGCAATAGATATACCGTCCTTTGGAGGGGGTCCCGAGTTGCATATTGAGCTCGTTGACGAGTCCTACCTCTGGTTGGAAACTTGAATATACTGCAATAATTCCGGTTGGAGGGGGTGTGCCCACCGATGTCGGCGTTTAGGCCTGGTTGCAGAAATAGGCCGACGTTGAATAAATAAATAAAATGAATTGCAATCCTGTTGCATTGGGATTGCAATGAAATGATTGCCAGTCTTATATCCACAGAGAAAAAAAATTAAAGCTGAGAAATTTGAACATCTTCAAATTTTGAAACAGAGTCTGCTACCGAATTTTTATCCATTCACGATAACATCCCCCTTATTAATTATTACATTGCTGAGTTCTCACTATCCCTTTGATAAAGTTTTTATTCATTTCACGTTGATATTTTTTGTTGGATTGAAGTTCTCACTATTATTTTTAATAAAGTTTCTATTCAAGCTACTGATTTATCAATTGCTTAGCAATAATAAAAACTCGGAAATGTACGTATCTCAATCTTAAATTTTTTGCAATTACTGTTACTCCCTCGATAAAGTTTGTATACTCTTTTTGTAATTTAAATGTTTGTACTCTTTTTGTATTTTAAATGTTTATAACTATTTTATAATTACCTTCTTCTAGCTTTGTTTTTATTACAATAAGTAAAACAGAGACGAGCTACAGGATCGAGACAATATTGATTGTGCTGAAAAAAGAAGGGGAAATTTTGTTGGTTTTCAGTTGTTGAAAATGCAGTTTGAGATTCACCGATTTTGAAGGGTTTCAGGGCCTTAACTCCAAAAGTATTAAGCTGGATATATAGATTGAGAACCAGCCGCTGCAGTTGACGTCGCCTCAGCAGTTGGTAGAATTTGGATCGTTTTATACCTTTTTCTCAGGCGATGTAGGGCGCATGAGCATGTTGTGTCAGTATGAAATTTGAAGTTTTACTAACTCAACCCAAACTTCCCGAAAAATAATATAAAACATAACACAAGAACGTAACTTTGCACAAATTTCACATAAAACAGAAATGTCTGCTCCAGAATAGTGCGTTTCATGTCATTTGTCTGTTGTGTTAGGAGATAGAAGTTGGCCATCTTCGGGAGGCAGCGATGGCAGCAACTGCAGCGCCTGCAATTTTATAAACTCACACATACAACTGCTCCTTCAACTTCAAACAGCAACTACAGTGGCTGCGTCTCCATCTATAAATCAAGTTTAGAGAGTGCCAACACAAGGATACTATTCCGAACGTATATTCTCCATGAAAAAGGAATACATAAAGTATTCAAGATTTTGAATTTCAACTCAAATGAGATGTAATCATCCAAATAATATAATTTAAATTTTTTCTTTTGAATTTCAACGTAACACCAACACTCAGAAAATCACAAGATTTCATTATCATTAGGGTAAGTTTTTTTTTGGAAAATTGATCATACATATGAATTTTGATTGCATAGTTTTCCAATATATTTGCACACAATAGGTTATACCAATATAAGAAAGTAACTCCTTTAGCTTATTCATATCCCAACCAATAATTTTAGGAAAAATGAACAGGGCATTGAACCTCTTTTGTGAAAAATTCATTTGAACATTAAAAGAACGATCAGTGGGCTTTCTTTCTGTTTTCAACACCTCCACAAGCGTTATGAAAAACATTCAGCCTGGTGTTTTAGCTATAATAGTATGCTTCTGAACATTGGTGTATAATATACCATTTTAGAACTTATGAAAAGGATACAACCATTGGTAATCCTGGAATTCCCAACCAACTTCCCAAGGTTAGAGTGAAACTGTCAGATACCTGAAAATTAGAAAAACAATATTAAATAAGTTTTGGATTTCTCTCCCCCTGTAGTAAACAATTTTCTGTTCTAAGAAGGGCAAATTACTAAATTTGTCCCGATACGGTACTGGGTTTTTGGTATTCTAGATAAAAATAAACTAGGAATATTTCAAATTTGTCAGTAAAGTATCGTTTGAAAATGATTTGTCTAAAATATCTCACAACAAAACTTTTGAAAATTCCAATTAAAAAAATTGATTACGTTTCGGGAATCACCTCTGTTCCCTTTCTCAAATCCGGGTTTTTGGAAAATTATTGCAATTTCAAATCGCACTTGAATTGCTGGATTGAAAGATACATTTCCTTGACAAATTACTTGATAGAAATTCCAGCCACAACGGCATTATGGTGAGTTTTGATGTGGTGAGTTTATTTCCGAATATACCTTTAATTAATAAAACAAAAACCAGAAAATGATACACTCATTACCAGAAACCAGAACCAAATTGAAAGTGAGTAACGTAATGGATATATTGGAGGTATGTTTAAGCACCACTTATTTTCAATTGGAAAATGATTTCTATCTATCTAAAATGGCACACAGACAAAAAATTTATAGATGATTATGCCATCAGTAAAAATAAAAAACAACAAAAAAATGGAAATGGAAAATTTATTTCACTACCAGATGTGACAGAAAGTAGGAAAATAAATAAAACAGAGTTTGTAATGATGAAACCAAAACCCATTATGAATTGTAGAAAAAGGCATATAAAGAAACAACACAAGCTCATTTCAGATTGGGAAGTTCATGAAGAGAGTCAGGAAAGAGGAATGGACGAAGTAGCAGAGAAAATATGTTCAACACGGGATCAAAACGGTCTTAAGTGATAAAATCAGTGAAACTGCAAGTCAACACATGAGCGAGAAGCAAGAAGAGCGAAATAATATGAGTCTACAAGAAGAATTTGCCAGACTGGAAACTTCTACAGTAGAAATAACTCCTGATCCAAAAAAACGGAAAAATGATATATGTAATGAGTCAGTGCCAGCAAAAGTGTGTTCATTTGAGGAATTGAACGTGGCTGATCCCACATTACCAAACACAACTACCGACATGGAGAGAGACTTTGGGAAGAAGAAAATACTTATTATGGGGGATGAGTATGCAAAAGATTTCTCTCGTGCTTTAAGGGTTTCCACTAATGATAAATTTTTGTCAAATGAAATACTTAAACCCCACACTGAGCTTTCACCCAGATAACACAGGATATCCTATGGATATCCATTTCATGTCCAATTCTGGTCGGGATATCCCTGGATT
The DNA here is from genome assembly GCA_018342105.1 of Gonioctena quinquepunctata. NCBI lineage: Eukaryota > Metazoa > Arthropoda > Insecta > Coleoptera > Chrysomelidae > Gonioctena > Gonioctena quinquepunctata. The sequence continues at coordinate 9,010 of JAFIRS010005662.1, read as the reverse complement.
TGAAATGAACATCTATAAGATATCCGTCGACGGATTTGAAATGGATATCCTTCAGAAGATATCATATGGATGGCCATAAGATATCCGGAGCAAATATGGATAAGTTTAAATTGCAAGATTGATTTTTATTGTGTCAATTTCTGAGTTTATTTCATGCTCGTACATATGGATTAATTTTTTTGGAAAAATGTCATGTTTTGTTTTTCTACTTGATTTGAAATGGATATCCATCGACGGATTTGAAATAGATATCCTTCAGAAGATATCCTAGGGATGGCCATGAGATATCCAAAGTAATCATAAATGAATTTAAACATTCTCGTAGATACACAAATTGTACCTTTGTCGCGGGGACCCTCTGCGACCACAGAACAGATATACATGTGTCTGCGACAGGCCATACTGTACGCATAACGCATAATTACTGGCGACGTCTGTCATTTTATGTTGTTGAGGAAGGTCATATTAGTCATGTCATAGCACTGAATCCAAATAAAAGTCGTGTTTTTTTTCTATTTACTTCGTTTTTGATACCCTGTTGGTCTGGACCTAATGGTTTTCATCTATAGCAATTGATTGTTTCCAAAGGGAATTATATATTGGCCGAATACAGGTAAATATATGAATTGAAAAGGACATAACCTATAAAAATCCATTATATCCAATGCATTTATGTGTTTGCTGTTTGAGTTTCAATATTTTCAGAAATGCTAAAAGGCACGTCGTTACATTTGCCACAATACACGAGTTTTTCAAAAGTCACAGTGCCCAGATTAAAAATGGTGTGAATGCCTACAACAGTGGACATGTGATGAAGATGATTCATCAGTAGATTCGAACATTTTCCTATTGATTGCACTGAAACAATGAATCTTTCGGAAGAATATTTGGGAACTGGATCGAAATTCAAAGCTGCTGTAGGTAAGTTGTATGTTTTTCTATTCCTTTTTCTAGAACTCTTTTTTTTAGGTACCTGAATGAAATCTCAAAAATATGACTTTGTGGAACGATGCCTTTCTTCCATGCTCACTAATATGTTTGCCTCCAAATATTGCTGGTATGGAGCAAAAAAAATAAACTGGACAACTAAAACTGGCTGAATTATCACTAGGTGAAAAGCCCATTCAGTTGTTCTGTTTATTTGATAATAATTTGTATTGTCTCAAAACAGACTGCTAGTTCAGTGAGAATGCAAAATTTCCAAGAAAAGTTTATGTCAATAATGCTTGTATATATATATATATATATATATATATATATATATATATATATATATATATATAATTATCAACATCAGTATTCAAATTCAAAAGAAAGCATAATATTTCTCAGTATTTTTTTGTAGATTTCAACATCAATTATACCCGCGACTGACCTCAGTGATTCGATGGTAAATAAAAAAGCTACTGAAGAAGCCATCTAAGCTTGGCTGAGAAGGGCCAAAGAAAGGCATCTGTCATCTTCTAGAATAAAGGAAACACCTGATGGACGAAGAAAATAGCATTCTATTTTTTCTGTAACTTTATTTTTATGATTATTCTGCATTTAATATTATGTTTTTATTTTAGAGTTTACATATACATTTTATTTATTGATTACTCCGAAGTTTATGAGAATTTTTTTTTATACCAGAGTTTATTAATACATTTTTTTTGTTCAATACCATTATTTCATTTCCCTCCAGATCGCTATTACTATATTTTATCTTCGATGGATATCCCCGAAGGATATTTTTAGAATATCTCTCAAGGAATCTTTCAGATAGCTTTCGAATAGCCCTGAAGGATGAAGTATATCTTATGGATATCTTTGAAAGATATATTATGGACATCTCTGGAGGATATCTTATGGATATCCTTGAAGGATATTCTATGGATGTACAGGTTGTTCCACTTTGGACATCCATCGGATGTCCATAAGATGTCTTTTGGATATAATTGGATGTCCATAGTATATCCATAAAATTCATGAAGGATGTCCAATGGATATCCATTGGATGTCCATGTGTTATCTGGGCAGATCTCACTAGTAATGCCTTTCAGGATACATTGAGGTATGGTCTGGATGATTTTGTAATAATTATGTTCAATACCAACAATATAAGCAATAACAAAAATCTCCACCTTGCCTTAAAACAGTTTTTACCACTATGTAAATATACTAATCTTTTACTCATTTCTGAACGTCACAAACCTGTAGACCAAATTTTAATCAACAAACAGAAGAAACAATTGATGTACTTCAGGAAGCATCACAGATGCATTTATATGGAGCACTTGTGTGACCTCAGATATAAAGGGGCTAAATTTAATGTTCTTGAAAAGGCTAAAAACTTTCTCTCAACTTCATCTATGAACATAGTTTTAAAAACTGTCGAAATATCTGATGAAATTAGTCATGTGTCTCAACCATATCCAAATCAAGACGAATGTCTAAAAATGAAACGATATTGACCTATGTAGCTCAAATTTAAATATAAGTCGGTCTTTTTTAGAGAGAAGAGTTCCACTGAATTTGAGTATCTAGCCAAGAGCAATACCTTGAATTTACTATCCACTGAAAAAGACACTTCGAAGAAATCTTTCGTTCACTTTGAAAAAAAGAGTTTCAATATAGTACATCAGAATGTTCAAGGTATAAGAAATAAACTGTCACAACTCGAACTGCTTCTAAATGATATAAATTGTGATATATTTTGTGTTAGTGAACACTGGGTCAAAAATGACCAATTAATGTCTTGTCAAATCTCGGGTTATGAAATTGCAAATTTTTTCTGTAGAATGAATTTATACATGGGGGCATAGGAATTTATGTGAAACAAGGAATTACCTATGATAAAGTCCACACAGTATGCCATGAAAAACATTCCGAATGTACAGCTGTGAGGCTCAAAGTACATAGCGACCTTGAGATTTTAGTTATTGCGGTATACAGAAGTCCTGATGGAAATTTTGAAATATTTTCAGGAAAGCTCATTGAAACTCTACAGTACCTAACTAATAAATATAGAAAATCGAAATTGGTGTTAGCTGGAGACTTCAACGTCAACTTCTTAAAAAACTCTAGAAATCTTGAGAGTCTTGAAGATTGTTTATATTCCTTTTGTATTATTCCTACAATTCATTCTCCAACCCGTGGTAAAAATTGCTTGAATTGCTTGTTTTAATTTGAATGAAAGTACACAACAGCAACACCTTTATCAGTAACATAAGTGATCATCAGTCAGGACATATTTTAAGTATTAATATTGAACCCCAACAAGAAAACCCAAAAGTGACCTATGAAAGTAGAGATATCTTCAACTCAAATAATATTGATCGATTCCTCACATCACTCCAGAAAGAGAATTGGTATATGTTTCAGTCAAAGGAAAATATAAGCAAAAAATTTGAGATAGTTTAAATGTCTTTTGGAACCATTTTGAAGTTGCATTTCCCTTAAAAACAATAAATAAATCGAATAAACATAAGCGGAAACCTTGGCTAACTAAAGGTTTACTAATATCTGGACAAAAACTGAAGGACTTATACTTTCTCACTCTAAATGGTAATATCGAAATCAAGAACTACTATCTGAGGTATAAAAAGATATATAGAAAATTGCTGGATGAAGCAAAAAAACTGTATAACTCGACATTACTGGCAAATTATAAAAATAAATCTAAGACTGCTGGGAATATCTTAAAGTCTAAAAAAAAAGAACAGAAACTGCAAAATAGTCTAACAATTAACATAGATAAGAGGATAGTGACCGAACCTGAAGAGGTCTCAAATTGCTTTATAGATTATTTCAATAACATTCCAAATAATCTCATTGAGAATAACATGTTGTGTGCTACCAAAGGTGATATAACACTCAAATATAATGATGCTCATTCTATATATCTCTTGCCTGCCACTGAGTATGATCTAATTAGATATTGTCAACAATATGCGTAACTCAAAATCTGTAGGAGATGATGGAATAAATACATACATATTGAAAACATGTATACGTTTTATAGTTGAACCTCTCACCTACCTGATTAATTTTCATTAATAGAAGGAATTGTCCCAGAATGCCTAAAGGTAAGTTAAATTGTACCGATTCATAAAACAGGGAATAAAACGGACTTGGAGAATATCCGACCAATTTCACTCTCCAGTCCATTTGCTAAGGTCTACGAAAAATATGTCTCAAATTTAGTTGTCACATTTTTCGAAAAATGGAATTTATTTAATAAGAATCAGTTTGGTTTTCGTAAGGGAATGTCTACAAGCCAAGCTACCACAAAGTTTCTTAACAATCTGTATTTGGATGAAGGAAAAAAGGCTTTGGGGATCTTCTTAGACCTGAGTAAAGCCTTTGACTTGGTTGATCATGATATTCTCCTTGCAAAACTTCAAATGTATGGTATCAGGTGAGTAGCTCATGAATGGTTTGTCAGTTATTTGAAAGGCAGAAACCATTATGTAGAGGTAAATGGTAAAAATGGTATCTAGAACCTGTTTTATAGGGGTACCACAAGGCTCTATTTTGGGTCCACTCCTATATATAATATATGTCAATGACTTTTACAGCGATCACTTTGTAATGTATGCTGATGACACATCATTATTGATAACTAAAAATAATATCATATCAACGAAAGAAAAACGGTGCTTTTAAGATTCAATCATTCAAGGACTAATTTTGATCACAGCCTCTTGGTGAAATATGTAAATGGTTCAATTCAACAACAGAGAAAGACAAAATTTTTGGGCTTGAATATAGCTGAAAACTTAAAATGGAATAAACACATATATGATTTGTAAAAAAAATTGCTCCAATATCCTATTGCATTCAACAACTGCGTTGCAGTGTGAGTAAACCATTATTATTAATCTACTATCATGCACATTTTCACTCTATTATCTCATATGGAATTGTGGCATGGGGAGCATCTCGAGACTGCACCAGGATATTTACAATTAAAAAAAGGGCTATCAGGTATATTGCAGGAGTAAGTAGAAGAACTAGTTGTAGGACCATTTTTCAAAGTCTCAGAATCTTAACACTCATAGGTATTGCAATATGTTAAATCAGATATAACAAGCTTTCAGCGTCTTAACAGGAATACAAATTATAACACGAGGAATTTGCAACAGCTGGAAGTTCCATCACACAGATTGACAGTAACTGAAACATGTGCTAGACCATAAAAGTTTATAACAAATTACCGAATGAAATCAAGAATCTGCCTGTGAAACTTTTAAGCAAAGAATCTTGGATAAAACATATTATACTCTAGATGAATATTTAAATGATAGTATGTGATAATATGCATATATGTTTATCTATATTGAACAAATTGTTACTAACAATGCTTTATATATGTATTGCAATATTTATTTATTTTTATTGTTGTGTCTAGTGTATTGTTTTATTGATTTATTTGTTTATATTGTATTGACTTATTCAATATCATCATTGATGATCTTACTGAATAACTATTATTATTATTATTAAAGCTTTACAATTTTTTTATTTATTACATAGAATAATTGTTAAGGTCAAATAAACACATTTTTAGTAATCTCATTTGTGTGTTTCAATACTATTTTATATCTACAATATTTTATATCTACACTTTTATACTTATTTATACTATTTTATATTCATATATTTGACATGACCTATATCATTGTAATGATCCACAGGCTGAATAAATATTCTATTCTATCGATAGAACTTTGGGATGGCACTATGCCTGGTAGTGATGAGTAATATATTTATGGGAAACTTTGGAGAGAAGTATATAGATACCTATCTGAAATGTCCCAGAGTTTAGTGGAGAAATGTCGATGACATTTTTCTAATGTGGCCACATGGCAGAGAAGAATTAGAAATTTTGTTTAGTTATATCAATGAAATAGAGAAAAATCATGAAATTTTTTCTTGGATGTATCAATTAAAAAATATCAAGATACTTTTGAAACTACGGTTTTCAGGAAAGGGACACACACTAACAGACACTCAATTTCAATTCAAATCACCCATAAAAAAAGGTGTCATCAAAACTCTTCATGACAGAGCTGAATTGATTTCCTCAACCCCACAAAATTCCAGAGATGAGATTGTTTTTACGAAAAATATTCTAGAAGATAATGCATATCCAAGAAGTTTTGTAGATATAACCATTCAACAAATTGAAATTGAAAAACAACACCAAGACCCTCAACATCAACAACCTGTAGTGACAAATATAATTCCATACATTCCTGGACTTTCCGAAAAAAGTAAAAGAATTGGCAACAAATTCAATGTAAGAACGGTATTCAAAACTCATAATGACTTGAGATCCCAATTAACACGTACAAAACAAAGAAACAAAGAACAAAATTCAATTCAATTGTGTATTCCATGTGTTTGTGGTAAAACTTACATGGGAGAAACTTCAAGACCTTTAAAAATAAGAATGGCCGAACATAAGAATAATATAAAAAATAGATGAATTGGAAGATCAAAATGGGCCGAACATATATTAACACAAACAGGGGTCCATGTGGCAGACTGGGACAATATGAAAATGTTCATTAATGAAGAAAACGACACGAAAAGAAAATTGAAAGAAGCGTCCTGTATTTTGTTGAACGGAAATCAAATTTAGTAATTTGCCCTTCTTAGAACAGATAATTAACATCATTTACTTCCAGGGGGAGAAAGAACCTAAAATATGTAAAAACAATATTCGTACCCCCACCCCTCAAAAAACATTCAGACGTTATTTAATTTTAAATGAAGATTTTGATAAAGCTTTTGCGTCCCAACATCATATTTGAAATGAGATATAAATGTAGAATATTGGCATGGTGGTTCATTTTCAAGCCTAAAGTATATTACGAGTTTTTTCATCCTCAAAAACCTGAATAAACTGAACTGTTGTGATTTAATTTATATTCATGCTGGGCGATTTTAATAGTATGTAAAAACAGAGGTTAATACATGGGAGAAATAATGAGCAATAATATTTTATTCCTTAAGTAATATAATTAATTCTAATAATAAGATGTCTCCATCTTGTATTGACTAATATGGTCGAGGAAAAAATTGTTTTAACAAAAAATTAAACCGACGAAAAAATGCAACTGAAAATCAAAAAATAAAATAAACCATCTTAGTCTTAATGATATTTTTTTTTTTTTTTATGTTCTGGTTCTGTTATAAAGCTGGGGAGAGTTGGGGAAGTAAATACCCCACATCTGACCAACAATGTTATAGACTGGGCTACAGGGTGTTGTGAACTAACCCACCACACCTGTAATACCAGACGTTATTCGTTAGGTTGGAAAAACAGTATTAAAAGCATCGACTATCTGAATATAGTCGAACCGGATATGATATATGGAGCGGTCTACAAATATCAATATCCTTTCTTTCAATACCGGAACATGGGCTGTTTATTCAGGAAGTACTACCGTTCAGAAAGATTCGAACCAAACAATGATTTAATAAAATAATAATGCACTCATAAAAGTTAAGAATGTATATATATATTTAATAAAAATTGACACACAATTCTCTCAATCGTCTATGAACGAATGATAGGCAACAATATTCATACAATGAAAACTAATGTAGCGTATTGGCAGATAATTCTGCAATGGGCTTCACAATAGAAATAATTTTACTAAAAGAAATCTTGCAATCAAGTGCTGCAAACGACTAACAATAATTCTCTTTTTGAAAACTTGGTGATCTTGAAAACTATGGACATACTTTATAGACACATACACATTTTAATGGGTTGGGTTTTGCCATAAACATAAATACAGAAAAACAAACATGAGACTCACCCTGTTTAACACTTATTCACTGGAGTAGTTTTAAACGGCAATTAGCTTAGAAGATATTATTATCAGTTCGTTTTCTCCCGCGTCAATCGGTTATTCTAATTAATTCGTCCGGTATATTCGTATACAGATAAGGTTTTTCTAAGTGATCGTGAACCATTGAAATTGCGGAATCCCGTTATTATCTCTGTTTTGGAAGCTTTTACAATTTGTGGAAACTATACTGTTCACTCGTGTTTTTTACTAGGAGCTTCAATACTTGAGTTGAAATGGCTGAATTTCTATGTTTTCTGAAGTTCACTACACCGGTTTGGAAACTCTCATTATTATTGTAAGATACTGTAATTCGACTGACTTTTATACCGCACTTTTGAGAATGACATGTTAGTATGGCTTTACTCGAGATGGTTTTTACACGTGGAAAGATTTTATTTCTCGTGGCATTTTTCACTGGTACTAATATGAATGCATACTATATTTCTTCTCGTATGATATACGTGGTTATTCCACGGACTACCGTTCTGAACTAACTTAACTCTTTCTGCTCTCGTTGCCTTTTATAATATCTTCGATCGGAAGCTGGGGCGGGACTTAGTGTGTTTTATGAGTATTTTAACGAGGTGACATCGTAAAACTGATAAGGGTCTTGTTTGTCTAACCCGTTCTCGCTTATCTTATGTTATAATTGGATAATATTTTACTGCATGACAGGTATTTACGGTAGCTGTCGGTTAATCTGGAAATAATGACCAACAAGTGTGTTTATGAATTTCTCGGTGGCGATTCCCTGTGATTTATGAGTTAGATACGGCTCTTAATGATGTGGGCTGGTGTGCCTGTCGGTTATCGGGATTGTTTTTAATGGCCCTGTTTGTGTTATCGACTTTGGACGGGTGTTTTGGTAATTATTCAAACCGACTTTCTTATCTCGCTGTGACTGTAACGGGTAGCAATAAAAAACTTTGTTTTGCTCTCCTAGATGAGTCACGTAAGCATTCGGTATACAATGGTTACGTCCTGGTAATTATCTCCAAATGCATTTCTGTAATTACAGGGCGTAACATTTCGACCCAACCCTCAAACAAAAAAACTTTGACAAACTCAAATTTTTTTCAAATAACAACTCTTTCACCTACAATAAGCAAAATGTTTTAACTTTCTGAAGTGTACTCCTATTCTAGCGACAAATTTTATAAGTC